>PVIC010021013.1:0-28967 GCA_004025085.1 Thryonomys swinderianus | reverse complement strand
AAAAAAAAAAAAAAAAAAAAAGAGTGGTAGGTTTTTCAGTCATAGAAATGAGGAAATAAAAAAATAAAATCTATTTTAGTACACTATATAATTACAGTAACAGATATAGCAACTACATGTGTTTCTTAAAATTCTTGCCAAAGGCAAAGATGTTAATCTTTCAAATGAAAATAAAAGGTAAAGTTTCCACATGTCCTGGATCCTGGCCATTCATGAAATTAAACTTAAACCACAGTTTGCAAACTACTTCTGGAAAACACCATTTATTATTAATTTACCCAGGCTATAAGGTCTCTGTCACAACTACTCAATTCGGCCTTAAGTGGCCATAGATAATATGTAAATAAACAGTGTGGCTGTGTTCCAATCAAACTTTGATTACATGAGAGGAAGGAATAAATATGATTTTGAAAGAAAATAAAAGAGTATGTATATAGGGGGTGGGGAGGTGGGTGGGTAGGGATATGGGTAAAAATGAGAATTGACTTGTATCATATATTGGTACTAATTCCCCAATGTTATGTGTGATTGTGAGATGTATATAAATTGTACCAATAAAGAATTCAATAAAAAATAAAGAAAATGCTTTGATTATAAAATCAGGGGAGAAGGTAAGATCTGCCTCATGTACCATTGTGTACTGACTTCTGAAGTAACTTACATGTGGACCTTAAGCAAGAACGTCAAGAATTGGGTTCATTCAATTATAAATTGGCTTCTAAAATTAAGGATCTATTCGGGGCCAAATATTTAGCTCTGGCGTCTTAGCTCAGCAGTTCCAGTGTCTGTCTTGAAAGTGCAAGGTCCCAAGTTTGATCCCTGGTATCACATACCACAATGCTGGATGTGGTGGCTCACACCTGTAATCCCAGCACTAGAAAGGCAGAGGCAGGAGGAGCTGTGAGGTCAAGGCTAACTTGGGCCTACAAAGTGAGTTCAGGGCCAGCTGGACTCCAAAGTGAGACCCTATTTCAAATAATTAAAAAAACAAAACAACAACAAAAAACAAACAGGGGGTATGTTCAAATAACGTTCGGTATGCAATTTTGTATCATTGTGGCCTCATCATCTCACTGCACAATGCTGCTGTGTTCATGAAAATTACTTCCTAGTGTTTACTTATAAAAACATATTAAGGGACATAAGCTACAGATGATAGAGCTTAGAATTGTAAGCCAACATGTCTTGCCGGTGTGACCTGTTAGGTACCCCTATTTTTGCTAATCCAGTGAAGCTAAAGGCAGATACTACAGAAGCAAATACACAAGACAGTTAATTTAACAACATACATGAGTAACAATTAATATTTAAAACAAGGCAGCCTTACCTCATTTATACTAACTTCTGCCTCTACATACTGTAGACCTTTCTGGATGATAGAGATCAGTGCAGCAGGTGGGACGAGGGCACCATTTATATTGGACTGACTTATATGGCTTTCTATACCAAAGGTAAATGCTGAATGAGAAAACCCTAAAAGCAAAATAAAAGGTATGAGAAATTCTCAGGGAAACTGTCTCCTAGTGGAAACATGCTAAATCACACAAATGAAAAACATCTCTACCACTTTTCAAAATCACAATCATTTTATGTTTTTAAACAAAGTAAGTACAGAAATCTAAACATGTTAGCCTTTATGTATTTTTCTTTCCTCTTAATCTTAAGTTTCTAGCATCTACTAGATTATATAGCTTTACAATTTCAGTGATATATCACTTTGCTCAACAAAAAGCATCAAACTTAAAAGGTAAAAAGGCCTTTTGAAGTAATGAGATTCAATTGCTTCACCGGATAAAGTGACATTTAACTTTTTGTAGTATATTTCACTTTTTACATACAAACTGTACCCTTTAATATTTTGTAGCCTTTTCACATTAGGAAACAAAAGGCAATGTGAAAAATTAAAAATGAAACAAAACTCCAACATTTTGATCTCATTTGAATCTATGAGTATGAGTACTTTAGGAGAAAACTAATTCTTTGCCACTCATTTAAATGTAAACATTAGTAAATGAAAAACCTGCAATAAAAATCTAATTTCTAAATCCCCATCAACAATTGTTTGCTTTCGACTTGAAATAATTAAAACCAGAACACTCATGTAATAAAAAACTTTGTTGGTCTTGTTTTCTATGGAAGTCTAGTTCAAATTCAAAAGTAAAATTCCAACAAACTGGAAGACCCAAGGGTATCTTCTTTCTCGTAGTAAATGCTACAACATATTTTAAAACAAACTGTACATGAGGAATAGAATGTTAGGCATTTTCATACTAAAATAAAAGAACACGAGCTCGTTACACCGGTATGATCTACAGAAGAGTTCTTTTGCAGAGCCCATTTCACTCTAGCTGTGCAGTCTAGTTTCGTGCATCATTTTGTGTGTTTGCTCCTACTCTTGCTGCTTGTGGCAGGTCTATAATAAGGTTCTTCAGGCTCACAAATATGTGGCTAGGAATTATTTTATTGGTTCACTGATTGTCAAAGTACACCTATATTGATTTTTTTTCTCTCTTCAGAAGACACAACCATTCCTGATCTGTAACTACTCACAGTGGGAGAGCAAGAAGTGAAAAACTGTTACTTTTAATAGCTTGATTTTAAGGTCTTGATTTCACAGGCAAGATCACAATTGAGCATATTTATAATTTTCAGCTTAATCTGAGCTCATAAGTTGACTAAGAAAAATCCCAATGAGGTGGAGGTATGCACAGTATTTAAACTGTTCCGACCAAGAAACCTGGAAGCAGTAAGATATAACTAAGGTCTGAGGATGATGGGGAAGAAACAGTGAGATACCGGAGCGAAATCCCTGAGCAAAGAGACTAGATGGAGCACCTTGTCTGTAAATGTGTACGGCTCCCTCAGCAACTCCATGAAATGACAAACAGATAAAGTAAACGCCCACAGCCAAGTGGCTTAGAGATCTGAAAATACTTTGACATAGAAGATAGCATTTAAGAAGGGCCTCCGTGTATTTTGTTTTGATGTGAATTAACACATGGGAAACTCAAACCATTAAGTAAGGATTCAAATTCGTTCCAAGACACCCCTCCTGCTTCTCTTGAAAAGTCAAAATATGGTCAAGGATAAAGTTAAAACAGAGTGAGCTCCTGCATCCTGACTGCTTTTCTGCTACGGTCTTAGAAAGTGGTACACATCATGCGTAAAACATTCTGACATCATAACAGCCACATTTGCCATTAGGGTTTTTAAAGTACTGTTCTCATCTAAGATTTATAAACTGTAAAATTCAGAGTTTTTATATATTCTGAGTATGATTAAAAGTCAAAAGTGTTAAACTTCTACCCTATTTAAATCACTTGCGCAGAGTGAACCCCAGAATATCCTAGGAGTTGCTGGTAAACCTGCACGTTTCTGGCTGGAACGCTACTACGTCCTGAGTTCATACTGTCAGACCAGGAGAGAAGCTGTCCCAGGTTCTCCGCACTTCAGTCTACTGGAGATGTACTCAGCAACAAAACAACCCTGAAGTACCCCTCAGAATTGTTTGGGCACATCTCACTAATGTTTGCCACAGAGCAGTTCCACACTCACATTTTAAAGAAACACAGTGTAACTTTGCTTTATCTCTAGTCATTAGTGTTAGGTAGTGGCTTATGATCATATGCTCAAGTCTACTTTTCCTCCTTCCTGAAACATTTTTGTGACCTCATTTCATTGTAACTGGAATCACAGTCACACTCTTGGTTTCCTTGCCATTCAACCACTTGCAAATCCTATCATTCTCCCTCCAAATTCTCCCCTCTTACACTTCCCCAGGCTCTCCCATCACCTGTCATTTGCTGCATAACCTGAGTTTAGTCCTCATCAGCCTCATCAGGGAGGTGAGGTCACTGTTCACTAACCAGTGGAATAAGTCTTTCCTATGCTGACCCAGTAATTTTTACAAATATGGCAATTAACACACTGATTAGTTTTAACCTGTGTACCTATAGTTTATGCACACATCCAACAGACTCAGCTGCCTAAAGAAATAAGTCTAGTAACACTTTGATTCTGTCAAACTATCAGATTAACTTAATAAACATTAAGCTAGAATGCAATTCTACTGTAAAATATTTTGGGATATCTGAAAGTCTGTGATTCCAGAAAAAGCATATGACACATCTTCCTTGAAAAACAATCTAAAATTTGAGCCAAGTTTATACTAGAAGAAAATTCTCTTTATCTGTAAATACTTGTTCCAAAAATATTTTTTCAGGAAAAGGTTTGTACATGGGAGGCAAAGGGGATCATTTACATCTGTGAACTGCTGGAACCCAATCTAACTGCCTAAAATAGCACCCATTCTTTTCAGGAGCCAGAGCAGATCTGCAATGAACAGCACTTCTGACAGTCACCAGAGCGTTCTGATCGAGGAGGTGGAAGAGGGTTTCTAGAGAGGAGCAGCCTGAAAAACACTCAGCTCTGCAGGTAGCGATCTGGGACTGAGCGGGCAGGGGAGTGTGAACACTGCATGCGTCTGTGTGTGCGCAGTTACAGCAGAGCCTGCAAAATCATCTTCTGTACAGCTTTTCCCAGGGAGCGCTTTCCTTCAGGATACTGGGGATCATGTTCTCAAAAGGGAGGCAGGCCTCTAGAACCTGCTGACTGTACTTTGCAAACAAAATATGGGAGTCAGAAAAAGAGCTCTGAATACCACAATTGGGTCAAGCAAGAAAAACTGCCTTTTAGAAAACAAAGGTGAACTATGAACACAACATAATGTCCCAACCTGAAAGACAGGGTGTGGTGGGATGGAGAGATCCTGATTTATTCTTCAGGTCAAAAAACACAGAGAACTATATTCCTTTTCATGTCAACACACACTGTATTTTTCCAAATCCACTTCCAACACTGCCTTCCAGATCTAGATTTTAGAAAAGGTAAAGAGGAGGTCAGGGCAGAATGTTATAGTTCAGTGGGGGTGTACCTGCAGCACAGGGGCCACTCTAGGCTGTCTGCATCACTGCAAGGTTTAAAGGTTCCCAGAACTGCCGTAGGGGATCTTGGGTTCTGTAGTTAGACCTAGTACTTACATACTACGGCTACAATTTTGCCTTAAAAGTAAATATGAGATGGGAGTGGTTCAATGGTAGAACAACTGCCCACCATATGAATGAGTGATCCTGAGTTCACACGCTGGAAATGGAAAAGAATTTATAAATGAACTTTATCTTTCCAAAATAATTTTAATACAACAACATACAGCCAATAAATGTATATGGTTGGTAATTATTCATATTATAGTTTGATTTATTTTAGATGTTTCCAATGTTTACTATTTTATAAGAATCTTACCTCCAATATCTGTATGCTTATATTTCCTCCTTAGGGAACATTCACTCAAAAGAAAAAGGGGGCATGAGCATTTTAATAGAAGCTTATATGATGACCAAATTGTGTTCAAAAAATTATGCAAATTTACATCACATATATATGTGGGTGTATATATACATATATATGTATATATGTGTGTACACACACACACACATATACACACCCTCACTACACTGGATACTCCTAATAGAAATGAAGAAATAAAATAACATTACTAATTATTTATTTGGGAACTTTTGGGGGAGGACTTGAGGCAAGATCTTGCTATGGTGGTTCAGGCTGGCACTGAATTTGTGGAGATCCTCTCACCTCAGCCTCCTTAGTGCTGGGATTACAGGTATGTATCACCAAGCTTGGTTCCTTTGGCAACTCTTTTAAAGGAGCTTTTTTTTTTTTTGAGAAAGGGTCTCACTTTGTAGTTCAGGCTGGCCCTGGGCTCAGCAATCCTCCTGCCTCTGCCTCCTGAGTGCTGGGATTACAGGTGTGAGCCACCACAGCTGGCACTGTGGTATGTGGTACTGATTACTGGTGGGTGTGAGTCACCTCATTCCATATTATATTATGTGGTTACCAGGGATTGAAGCAGGGACCTTGGGCTTGCTAAACTGGTGCCAGAACCACTGAGCCAAATCTCTGGCCCAAAGGAGCATTGCTCTTTACAACTGTGTTTGTAGGAATGTACAGAAAGACATTTGTTAGCAAGGAATGGTTATTTAATTTATGAAATGAGAAGAAAAACTGATTTAACTATAACAATAGCTTAATTACTAGTGTTTATGACAACTGCTTGCCGTTTATTGTTAACTGGTCAAATATACAACAAATACATATATCAAAATAGAAGTTATTCCATATATGAGTTTATGGAACAAAGCTATGTACCAAGTTGCTCTTTTGTGGCTAATCATCTACTAGAAAATTTATAAGGAATCAGGGTGAGTGGACATAACAAATTCTGAGTTGTTTTTTTTTTTGGAGACAGGGTCTCACTTTGTAGTTCAGGTTGGTCCTGAGCTCACTATGTAGCCCAGGCAAGCCTCACCTGGCACTGTGGTATGTGGTACTGATTGCTGGTGGGCCTGAGTCACCATGTCCAGCATTATATGTGGTTACCAGGGATCAAACTCAGGACCTTGAGATTGCAATGCAGGTGCCGGAACCACTGAGCTAAATCTCCGGCTCCAATTCTGAGCTCTTTTAAGGCAGTTTACTGATTGCTAAGTTTGGGGATGGGACTGATACTAAATTCATTTCTACTTTTCATATGCATCTCATATACAGAGTCTGGAGGTAGTTTTATTCATTATTTTTAGTATCCCTGGGATTTGAGTGAGGTGAAGCAAAGAATTTTTCACTTGTATCACCCTAAGTTTCAGATTTTGGAGCCTCTTAGACTTCAGATTTTCAGATTAGGGATGTTCCACCTGTACAGCATTTAAAGTACTATAGCACATTTCAGAAACTTGGTGGGGAGTTGGCCTATATTCAGAAAGACTTGATCTCTCTTTGAAAAGGCTAGAAGAGTAAGTACCAAAGGGACATAGGGTGAAGGCTACATTATCATCTTTAAGCCTGTATCGTATCTTCACCAGCAAGTAAATGGTGGCTACATATAAGATAACTCCCCTTCTAAATTGTAAAGACTTTTTGAAGTAACAGAATTCAGAATCACAATCTAGAAAATAATTCAGGAGTGACAGTATTTTGGTCTTGCAATTTGTTTTTTAACTGTTAAGATGCAACTGCCTCCTGGTCAAAGATCAACAAGAGCAAAGTTAGAGCTCTTAAACATGTAGCAATGACAGTACAAATCTGATAAAGTATCCAAATAAAAAAACACAATTTAAGAAAAATAAAATTAAATCTTCCTACACAAAGCTAAAGAAAATCAAGAAAGAGAATGTTTGCAAATAATCAAGAGCATTTTCTTCAGGAAAAATAAAAGAAAAAACTGAATGACTACAAGTCAAAGATGATGCATGAGAAAGGAAGTAAGAAGAAGGAAGTTCAGAAGCCCACAAGCTCAGCTCCTCCAGTCAGTAGGTTCTATCTGACTTAGCATGCACCACACAGTACTTACTAGCAAGTGATTGCTAAATAAGTTATCAGGACAATCAAATTAATGCCCTTAGGTGAATGCTAATTAAAGGGAGGCTAGTGAATTAAGCCAATCATTACTTAAAGTCCTACCCATCAATCTCACTTGTCAGGTCATCTCAAAAGGGAAAAAATAATTTTATTCTCTATGAAATAGTTGCTGAATGAGTCTATATCAAAAAGGTGCAGAATGGTGAAGATGAAAGTAATTTGCTTAGGGCTACTTTCTAGAGATAAAACTGAGAAAAATAAAAAGTTACAGCACTTAATAAAAACATAATGATGAAGGCACTATTCTCTTAATTAGTTCTGATGTACCAGGGGATGGTTTATTCATAATAGTAAGTACCTTAAACATTAAAGGCTGAATTTTACAGATGAGGAAAATGAATTGTTGAGAAGGTATGTGGTTCAGGGGAAGCAGAAAGATGTTTAAATAGTATCTTCTAGAATTGACAATAGGATAAAATATTTAAGATTAAAACAACTGAACTAATTTTATTCCTTCTTGATTCCATAATGCAGTCCAACATTAACTACTGCAGAAAACCAATGCTAAAAAGTTCTTACTGAAAAATACTTTTTTTTTTGAGACAGGGTCTCGCTTTGCAGTTCAGGCTGGCCCTGAGCTCACTATGTAGCCCAGGCAAGCCTCGAATTCAAGAGTCCTCCTGTCTCTGCCACCCAAGGGCTGGGATTACAGGCGTGAGCTACCACGCCCGGCTGAAAAATACTATTTTTAAACCATATATTTATCAAAATAGAACAAAACTTTCAGAAGGCTGTCTTTGGGCTTTCTGATAAATGTGATAACATGATAACGCAACAGGAAAGTAGTTTCCTTGGGCAGGCTTCAAATAATAGGCCGTTGGCCACCTCTGCATTGCACTCTTTGTCTCAAATACTTCCTTTCTGCCCATCTCTGAATCTAATTTAGTGCTCTTTAATAGAGAAAGCAGCAGTATATTAGGTCTAGTTTCTTTTGCATTGCTTTAAATCTTTTAAGAGAAATAGTTACAGGGCTGGGGATTTAGCTCAAGTGGTACCATGCCAACCTTGGATGCACAAGGGCCTGAGTTTTGATCCCTGGTACCGCAAAAAAAAAAAAAAAAAGGAGAAATAGTTACAACCTAAATATAATTTATAATATATTTTTTAAGTATTTAATAAGTTATGCTCAATAAGTATCCTTTGTAAGAAATGGTACTGAATGCACTATATTCCCAGAAAAACTAAAGAGAAGGACCCCAGATCAGGGGTAAATCCAAATTAGAATCAAATGCAAAACTGGCTTTTTAAATACATAATTAGAGATCAGAACCAAGAAAGAACTTTTAGAATACAGGGCAAGTGCCCAAATTTACAGTCACTTTGGGAATTTGATACAATTAAAATTTTGACTTCTATCTTTAGTCTGTCTTCTGTTCACAGAATAATAAAATTCTTAAAACTTCCTATTCTGGGCCGGAGGTTTAGCCCAGTGGTTCCGGCGCCTGCCTCGCAAGCGCAAGGACCTGAGTTCGATCCCCGGTAACCACATAGAATGCTGGGCGTGGAGACACGCCCACCAACAATCAACACCGCATACCACAATGCCAGACATGGTGGCTCACGCCTGTAATCCCAGCACTCGGGAGGCAGAGACAGGAGGATTGCTGAGTTCGCGGCGGCTTGCCTGGGCACCATAGTGAGCTCAGGGCCAGTCTGAACTACAAAGCGAGACCCTGTCTCAAAAAGCAAAAAAAAAAAAAAAAACTTCCTATTCTTCCCTGTTTCCTAAGAGTTATTTCAAATGAATATCTCTTGGTATCCTCCAAGAGAAAAAACAAGCCCCATCATTCTTGCTAACTCCTGCCCACAAATACACAATTTTTAGTGTAAAAATTTAGTGTAAATTTTTTTCACACTCCACCTCATATATATATATATATATATATATATATATATATATATATATATATATATATATATGTAATGCTTTGTATAATAGGTGCTAATTAAGATTTTCTTTGAAGATATTATAAAAATGCTATATACCTGGTATCAACCTTCTTGTCAAATGCTAAATGTCCTACAACTAATACAGATCAAACTTTATAGGCCAATGAATCACTTGGGGCATTTGTTTAAAAAAAAAATGCAGATCTCAAACCCCAATCAATGTTTCCTGAATGATTCTGATGCAAGTGGTCAGAGGACTAGACTGTAGAATTCTCGCACAGGCAGGCTTCAATTTAGGGCAATATGCCTTCTAGAAAAACTGTCATAAGCAAAAATGTCATCAGTAGTATCTGATTTTCCCCACAAACCAAAATGCAAATGGAAGCTACAATATTTACCAAGGGACTAGTGTTTCCTTCTACATGTGACTTAATGACATACTTCATCAGTGATACACTAAAAGTATGAAAAAATTCTCAGAAATACACAAGGTGTATTAAATAATGTAATAAAAGATTTCTGTGAATGAACCAGACTATAATGCAATTTTTAAAAACATGTAATTCTTGCTTCATTTTTAGTGTAAAGTACAGAAACATGGAATTTAGAACGGTTTTCTAAGGACATAAGGAACTTTAAGGATACTTTTGATAGTGTTTACTCACATAATATTATTTCAGGAATTAAGCCAGAATTTTATGCTGCTGCTACTTTTTGCTCTGTTTTTCTTTTTGTGGGAAAATAAAATACAAATCTGTAGACTTTTGTTTGGAAACAGGAAGACTTGAGCACTCAGTAACCAACACTCTGATCTCATCCTGCCCCATTTTACCAGAACAGATGTGGAATGAATCACAGGACACTACTGAGTTGACTGTCTATAATCTCAAATAATAATTATTTTATTAGGATAAAATAGGTTCAACTTTACAGGTTCAAAATAGGTTCAGCCTAAATAAACAGCTTTCTCATAGACCAGTAAGCTGTTCTTCACAACACTTTAATTGCCCAGTAGCCTAAAGTTTTCGTTTGAGTCAGACTCAAACAGAAAAGCATAGTTTTGTTTTCCAAGACTGGGAGCTTGTTCAGGTTGGCCTTAAATTTCTAGGAAGCTCAGACCGGCCTTGAACTTGAAGTGATCCTTTTGGTTTGGCCTTGCCAGTGTGAGGCAGCAGGTGTATGGGTGTTCTGATCGAGTGAACAAGTTGATATGCTAAACATGTAGCAATCACTGAGCCAGTAGTTTTTCACTTTATTATCTTACTCAAAACAGTACTGGGAATTCCTCTTTCAAACTATCTTTCATGTCAGTTTACCAACAAGATCGACTCATTTCAAAACTTCCTAAGTTTTTCTCTGCTGGTTGCTTAGTTTCTTATTTCCCTTCCTTTTCTATCTTGTTGGACATCATATCAGCTACTCCAAGTGGAGCCGTGGTGTTCATGGAACAGACAATGCACACCCAAAGGAAAGACTCCGAACCACTGTACAGTGAGTGGGGAGCATCGCAGCAAGCAAGATCTCCACTCTACAACAGTTTGTGTCCCCTGTAAAGGAAAGGCCAGCTAAGTCTGGAAGAAGAATGGTTTCAGCCTCATAATCATACACTGAGAGCTCCATGTTAATCTCTTTTCTGTTTTTTCTGCCTTCTCTTATATGCAACTACCAAAATTACTCTTTTTCAAATCACATCTCAACTTGGTACTAAAACAATTTTTTCCTTGTTTCATTTATATTTTCCCTTGTAATAAGTAGATTGTCTATACCTCTTTACCTAGAAAGCCTGAATGATCAGAGTTATATACTATTAATTGCAAAAGACTTTCAATGATCTACACTTATAATCATCCAAGATACACTAATCAGTTCTAATACCTTTAATCAATTGGGATAACTTATCAAAACATTAAAAAAACAATGTTAATTTAGCTTTTGAAATGCTAACAGTGAATAGGACCAATAACAATGAGGATACTGAATATACATTATCAACTTGATAGGATCTGAGAGGTTTATATGTTCCTTCTAAACAAGTATAATAGTCTCACTCAATAACATAAAAAATGGCCTTTGAACACTGAAAGACAAAGTATTAACAAATATTTGCCTGAGATGAATCCAACATATTTGAAAGAGTCAGAGAGTCAAACCATGCAGTAAAAACATAGCTTTAAAATGACAGTCCAGACATTAAGGAGACATACAAAGTTCAACAGTTTGGACTGATACAAATTTCAAGTGCATAAAAGATTATTTTGAGAATCTTAAAATAATTTGAGGTCTATTTACTTTATAAAAGTACTCACCTGACTCTTGCAAGTATCTATATACCAAGAAGTTGACCTCATCACTGCTTATACTCATCTTTATTCCCACTTAAACCATGAGGTCACAACACAGGATATAACCCTAAAAATAAAACAAAGTTCATTAAGCATTTTCTCAGTAAAATATTTTTAAACATAATGTAAACAATGTCGTAAAAGCATTTGATTATATAAATGATTTAAAATGAAGGTTCTTTGTTGCCTAGTAATAAGGCCTAACAAAGTTACTTTCACAGTTAGTAAAATGATTACATAACCAAAACATGGCTGTTCTCATATTTTTGCAAGATAACACGTGTCCAAAATAAAAGTTATAAGGGCTTCAGCATCATATTTTAATGATTAGATGAAATAGTATATAAAGTTGTTTCCTTTATTCTCCTTAACTAGAAAATGTAATGAATTTTAAAAATGAAAATATTAGTTATTTAGGAAAAAAAAGATTTTAGGACATTCAATGGGAAGAACCATAAATCATCTACTCTGGCTTTACCTACACCTCTTGCAAGATTTGATCTGTCTACTCAAATCTAATGAGCAATACTCAAGATTTAAAAACTCCAGTTATGTTTAAGGTAGAGAGGGTGTACTACACTTCTCAAAATTCACATGAAACTCTAATTGAACTACAGCCTTGAACACAGAAAGAGAAAAAGAAAACAGAATTTATGTGTATCTAGCTGTACTTATTCAGCCTTGCACAAAACAACTTAGAGAGGTCAGCAAGTTTTTCTATGGAGAGGTAGGGGGCAAACCCATTAGGCTTTCTTTCAGCTGTGTGCTACAAAAGCCATGATGTCAACAGATGAGTATGGCTAAAGTACAATCAAACTTTATAGAATGAAATAGCTATTTTGTAATTGTTATGTCACAAAATATTTGTTTTCTTTTGATTCTTCCCCCTAAAGCACTTAAAGATGTAAAAACCTTTCTTTCCTTATGGTTCTTATAAAAGGGTGATGGCCCAGAAATGGCAAGTTATTGATCTACTTCTAAAAGATAGGTCTGTTTTAAAAAGATATAATGAACCAGGAATGGTGATGAATGCCTGTAATCCCAGAATACTGGAAGGTGTTGCAGCCCAGTCTGAGTGATCTAGCAAGACTCTGTCCCACAAAAAAAAAAAAAAAAAAAAAAAAAAAATCTCCAAAAAGGGTTAGGAAAGTAGCTCGTGAGAAGGAAGAAGGGAGGACAGATCTATGCAGTATGCAGGCATATCTAACATTGTAAACCCATGCTGATGATCCTACTTTGTCTAGAGCTAATAATGGTTTCCAGACACCAAAACAGAGCTCAACAGACTTCACAGCCTGCTGCATGGCTGGTCCAGAGTCATGATGCAGTATGTGGCATAGTGTGTGAAGAGTGCACTTCTGGCTGTGGACCCCTTGTTTAGAAGTTCACATGTCCAGTACTATAATCAAACCAGATATAGATAAATAAGTTAGCCAGGCCCTAAGAGGTTCTTGGGGAGGAAGGCAGTTAATTAAAACTTGGATTAAAAAAAAAAGAAAATTATGATCACATGCAACCTAAGGCTGAGAGTTGAAGTATATTTCTGTAAAAGGAACAGTGTTAACAGAATTAATTTTACTTTTAATTCCAAATGTCTGAAATATGTCTGATTATCTTTGCTCCTGTCTATGTACACTACTCATACATCTAAATGTTTGGGAAAATAGGGAAGACGATCCTCATGTACAGAGTGCTTACTACACAATTCATGTGAAAGGAGTCTTTTACCCATCATTTAATTTCTCCTTCAGGATAATGTCTTCATTTTAATGTGACAATACTGACATGAGAACAGCATTTCTTTATACAAATCTGTACATTCAGACATTTTATTCAGATACTAAACTTCGACAACTTCTACCAGTGGAGGGGAAAATTCAAAATGAGTCTAAAGAAGTCTTAGCCTAAGAAGACCCTAATGCTAAGTTCAAGTCGTTTGTCATCAAATCGCAGGTGCAGTGCAGGCTGTTGCTGTGCACTGTGGTATAAGTCAGTTATATCCTGTGATCAGCCAGACCTTGCTGTCATACAGACCTACAATTCCTGCTCAATAACAGCTTTTATATACACAGAATCAATGAAAATTATTTTGTTGCTTGAGTGTGTGTTTTCCACCTACTGTGAAGCCCCGTAACAGTTCATCTGCAGCTGTGACACCTACTGGGTCCTGACAGTAAACTGTCAGACTGTCTTGCTGAAACCATGACACACTGTGACAGCGCAGTTTCTCCAAGAGGGTGGACTGACTCTCTTCTGACTACAAACTCACACTATTATAACCAACAGCACAAAGTGTGTGCCCATAGAAAAGGGGAGCACGAGTCATCAAAGAAGTCACTCAGTGAAGATGAGGCCATTTGGGCAGCTCCTAATCCAGGGATGGTGAACGTTTTAGAGCTTTCAATGGGAACAGCCCAGTGAGACACGAGTGCCAGTTTCCCCACCACTGCTAATCCAGTATGATGGGTGCTCTTAATGAGAAAAGAGAGATAAAAAGGTATGCGCACAGAGGAAAGGAGACCACCTGAGCCATGCAGACCAAGAAGCCAAGCATGTGGATACCTTGATCTTGAATGTGAGGTCTCCAATGTCACAAGAAAGCAGGCTTTGGTAATCTTGGCCACCAGCCTGTGGTATTTTGATACAGCAGTCCTCATTAATGTATAATACTCATGATGGCAACTGTTTTTCTTTTGGACACAGGGTTTCACTATGTCATGTTTGTTTGAACCTGTGCATTCAAGGGACATTCCTGCCTCAGTCACCCAAGTGGTTCTCTTACCACCTGGACTGGCCTCATCATTACAAATTCTGAAAACTAACTCCATTTGTAAGTTAAGCTGGCAATTGCTAGGCTCTGCCTTTCAGGAAATTAAGATTCTACTGTAGGAATTTAGACTATCCTTGAGAAACTGCTGAAGGTGATGAAATAAACATGACATGTTAACATATCCCAAGCAGTGTAACACTTAAGCACAGCACCCAAAATGCCATTCTTTCCAATTCTCATCTTATTAAAAATAATTGTACTAGACAACACTTTTGTGTGTATAAAACATAGTACACTGTCAGAAGGTTAATTTTAAGACTGAATTTTAACATCTTCTGAAAGTTTCAACTGTGATAAATACTAAACGAAATTCATTTGTTAACTAAAACAAATTCAACAGCAAGATTTCAGATACAATTAGACAATCTCAAAGAAGAAACAGTAAGTTTTAAATGAAACCTGTACTTCGTGCAATAATTAATCCAATAAAAAAACTCCAAACCCATCGCATCAAAACCAAACCAGTTGACTAATTTCTTAAAACATCAATAACAGCATTATTTACTTTATGGTGCACTGGTTCTCAAAATTACAACTACTGTACACTTTATCTGCAAACTTTTTTTTTTGAGACAGGGTCTCACTTTGTAGTTCCGGCTGGCCCTGAGCTCACTATGTAGCCCAAGCAAGCCTTGACCTCAGCAATCCTCCTGTCTCTGCCTCCCGAGTGCTGGGATTACAGGTGTGAGCCACCACGCCCAGCACTATATGTGGTTACCAGGATCGAACTCAGGACCTTGCACTTTTGAGGCAGCCACCGGAGCCACTGAGCTAAATCTCCAGCCCCATCTGCAAACACTAAAGGCATCTTCTCATGGCTGCCTATTATATTAAACCCAAAGAAAAGTACACATTTGCTTAAGACAAAACCTCTTACTACTCCTCTATACATTAGTTTTTACAAGATATCTTTATATAATGTCTGAGTAATAATTCTTTAAAAGTGTTTTCACCTCTCAAGAGAAACAGATATATATTTTTTGGTTGTTGTTGTTTTTTGTGGTTTTTTTGAGACAGGGTCTTTGTAGTTCAGGCTGGCCCTGAGATCACTATGTAACTCAGGCTGGCGTGGAACTCAGCAATCCTTCTACCTCTGCCTCCCAAGTGCTGGGATTACAGCTGCAAGGCTCCACGCCTGGCACTGTGGTACATGGTACTGAGGGACCTTGCACTTGCGAGGCAGATGCTGGAACCACTGAGCTAAATTCCTGACCCAACACTTTAAACAGTAAGTAGACAAGATAGTTTACGAATGGAACACTCAGCATATACTAACACTGGTTGTTACCTTTCGATTTTGACACAGGAGCATCTTTAAACCTCCCGAGTGTATGTGTAGCGATGTGTACATTCTGTATAAAGGGTACTTTCTCTTTCCTTTTCATAGGCAATTTTGTGCTGTAAGTTTACTTTTGTGGGAGGGTGGTTGTTTTAGTTTTGTTAACAGACTATTGGTTACTATAGCTACAAAACTGGTGAATCTCAAGCACTAAAATATATTAATAATTTAAGGCAAACTCCTCTGAACTATTTTTATTTTTCTCCTGTTTTACTAATAGTGTCAAATAAAAAATAATGATAGCATGAGAGAAAAATAAGATTTTGGGTAGCCTATATGATTAAGCCGAGTGGTGTAAACTGTTTCTGACACGTAAAGAGAATATTCAATTTATAGTTCCTTCCTCTGCCAAATTTCAATAAATTGAGCTGATGGAAGTTAAAGGGTACTGTGCCTTGCAGGCCACCAGAAAATATCAGATCATACCACAGAACACCAGTACTTTCTTTCTTCTTCTTTTTTTTTTTTTTTTGAGACAGGCTTTCACTTTATAGTTCAGACTGGCACTGAAATCACTATGTAGCCCGGGCAGGCCTCAAACTCAGCAATCCTCCAGCCTCTGCCCCCCAAAGTGTTGGGATTAAAGGCATGAGCCACCACGCCCAGCAACACCAGTACTTTCTACTAGAATATTTTTATAGGTTACAGAAATACATTACAAGAATTTTTTTGATGGTTAGATCTAAAAGTGGACAGGCTCCAGGAATTAGGGAAGTGAGAATAAGCCTACCTCATTAAGAAATATCTAAGTACCTACTATACAAGAAGATTCCTAAGGCTTATTTTTAGAAATAGGAAGATGGTACAAAAAATGATTATTAACTGAGATTTATTATTAATTGATCCTGGTGGCAATCATTTGTTTCCACTGTGATCCACACCAGGGTCAAACAGCAACCTGTTTGTTCAACCCAATATGCCACCTATTTTTATGCAGGTAAGAATTTTTATAGACCATTATTAAAGAAAAAAAACAAGAAAAAGGAACATCTCGAATGACTTGATGACAGGGGACACTGGCTTGAAAGCTCAAGCAACTTGAAAGAATCTGAGCAAAATCATTAGACTGGGAACAGTTAACAGGCCCCATAGTGTAATAAGGCAAATTTAAATCCAACTGACATTAGTTACAGCCTTTTTTCTCTTTACATCCAAAATACCTGGGATGAGCTAGGTTATAGTCCATGGACACTGACCTCCACTTGCAAAACTTAATATTAAAAACTGGTTGTTAACAGAGACTAGATAACATCCTTTTAAAACATAAAACTGCATTATCCTGAAAAGAACTTAATACATGTTGAATAAATGAATCAATTAAAATCAAGGTATAGAGATAAGGAACAAAGGAGAACTAAAATGCCTAAGGAACTGAAGATAGGGCATGCTGCTGATACAGAATTTCAATGACTGAGAAACAGGACCACCTTAACAGGACTCACATCAAACAAGTCTGGGAAAAACTGTCAGTCTGGGAAAAAACTAGACGATGCAGTAACTGAATCTACTCCCTTCAAACAATACTAGTTCAGGTTTTCTATGTCCTCTGTGCTCTCCATTAAGAAATACGTTTCATTCCTTAAAGCCAAGTAGATGACAAGCCTGACAACCTGATACAACAAAATGCTAAGGAATAACAGCTCAATGTTCTGCTTTCCAAGGAACAAACACATTATAACAAAGACATAAATACATTTCTTTAGCTCAGTGTTTCTAAGGCTTGAATAATAGTATCTTTTAAAAGAAACTCAAGATAGTAGCAAACTATAACAAAATGCAAATAAGATTATGTGTTAATATCAAGGTTCTGTTGGTTTTCTCTGAGACAGTCTCCCTCAGTAGTTCAGGCTGGCCCCAAACTCACTAAGTAGCCCAGACAAGCATTGAACTCACAACAATCCTCCAGCCTCGGCCTCCCTGAGTGCTGGGATTACGGGTGTGAGCCACCACACCCTGCCTTGTGGTATGTGGTACTGGGGATTGAATTTGGTACCTTGCGCTTGATAGGCAGATGGCAGAACCAATGAGCTAGATCCCTGGTCCAATATCAAGGTTTTTCATCCTCATCAACTTCAGAATAGTTGGACTTTGTTACAGTGATCACTCAACATACTCTAAAATGCACTACTTATATATCATTTATTTTTATACTACCATATGTCCCCCATCAAAATGTCCACATGTACTCCATGAGAATTTTGCACTTCTCATGGAGAAATCACTAATCTAAACCCCATCTGCAGTTCTTGAATGTCACTCACTTTATGACTTAACAATGGGGGAAAAGTGAAATGATGTGGAAAGCCTGAAACAGTGTTTGAGAAAGCAGGCATTTTTGTGTTTTCAGTTTAACATTCCTAATCCAATCTTGAAAGGGAATGACCAGCAGTGACCGCAATGATTATTCCACAGTACGCTTGGTGAAATAAGTGTATTTCAATAATTAGGTACAGTATAGTGTATATTCACTTATACATAACTCCAGCAATTCATTCTTCAAAAACAGATACAAACATATGACTTAAAGTGTTGGTGTAATTTCATTTTAAAATTCATTACACATGAATTAATTGTATCTGGCCATATATCTATCCAGGCTGGCCAAGAACAGAAAAGAATAAAAAACAGAACTTAAAAAAAAAAATGGTGGGCCGGAGGGTTAGCTCAGTGGTTCCGGAGCCTGCCTCGCAAGCACAAGGTCCTGAGTTGGATCCCCGGAAACCACATACAATGCTGGGCGTGGAGACTCACACCCACCAACAATCAACACCGCATACCACAATGCTGGGCGTGGTGGCTCACGCCTGTAATCCCAGCACTCGGGAGGCAGAGACAAGAGGATTGCTGAGTTCGGGCAGCTTGCCTGGGCACCATAGTGAGCTCAGGGCCAGCCTGAACTACAAAGCGAGACCCTGTCTCCAAAAAAAAGCAAAAAAAAGCAAAAAAAAAAAAAAATGGTGAAGACACAATTGAGTTTTGGAGTAACTTTTAAGATGGAAATCTGTTGTCATCCACACAACACTATGTTTTATAGGTAATCAGTAGGGAAAATTGAAAGTTAAAAAGTGTTAGAGTTTGAATTGCATCTCTCACGATTGAGTAGAAGCTAATAAAAGCTTAATGAACAAAAAATTCTGTGTGTACAAGTGAGATGGGAAATTATTGGACTAAGTTAAAAAAAAAAACAACCAGGAGGTTTCTCTAATTTGCTGCATATTAGAATCTCCATGGGAGCTTTTAAAAATTCTTATCGCTTATACCTGCCCAGTGAGTAAACCAGTAAATAAAGATTCAAAAGCAAAAACAATGCACAACAAAATTTTTGGGAACTAAATTATCCAACTAAAAACCGTTATAATCTGCAAAATGTGATGGTTTAAGACCAAACATCTCCTGAGACCACAAAGAATGTTCTAAATCTGTGTTTCCTGCTTTATCAATTTTCTAGGCTGGTCAAAAGGCAGCACCATAACAGAATTCATAGACTCACAGTCTCAGCGGCTGGAAGTCCAAAATCAGCTGTGCTGACAAGGCCATACCCCTTCCAACTCCTCCAGGAGAACCTGCCGGTTTCTGTACCAGAGGGGCCTCCCATGACTGTAGTGACTAAATTCCTTTCTCTGCTTCAATGTGCACTTGGCCAATCTCTCATTTCTGAGTTAGAACCTGTCATTCTCTCCTGTGCACCTGGGTCTCCATTTCCCTCATTCACTGAGACATAGGTCACATTGGGTAGGGCCCACCCTAGTGACTTCACTGTTATTTTAATGATGGAAACTTGTTTAAGTTTGTTTTCATTTCTTGTACAGTCATATACAGTGATACACATTTATTAGCCCATGTTTGTGATATATAATGAATCCTTTTATTGTGGGGATATGGAACTCATAATGCATCATAAATCTTTTGACTCATACCCATCCCCATCCTATTCTCATCTGCAAAATGTCTACACTGTAAAGACCTTTTATCCAAATGAGGCCACATTCACAGATATGTGAGTTGAGGACTCCAGCATGTATTCTGGGAGATACAATTCAAACTCTAACACTTTTTCATTTTCAAAATTTCCCTACTGATTATCTATAAAACATAGCATTGCGTGGATGACTGCAGATTTTCATCTTAAAAGTTACTACTCCAAAACATACTTCTGCAAAGCTGGAAAGGACAAGAGACTTAAAGCAGAGAGGACACATCCTGCTGAACATCTTCTACTGTCACAGGATAAAGGATCAAAAACTAACCTACCCCTTCAGCTCATTTCATACTGCCTGGGTTACTAACTTCTTTTGGAAGATACTCCTCTAGCGAGCACCCCCATTTTGCTAGTCCCTTGCTATAGATCAAAGGTTTAGACAAGGGCTAACAAAAGCTTTTTTCCCCTTACCTTCAGTTATCTGTCAATCTTGGCTTTCAGATAATCCCTTTAAAACAAAACCAAAAGTAACACTAATTACAGTAATTACAATGGCATAAACATATGGGAACAACCACTTAAAGTAACTTTATGCGGGGGAGTACATACACCAGTACCCCTCACTGGCCGGTGGCATATTCCAAGATCCCCACTAAATTCCTGAGCAGTAGATAGTGCCAAGCCCTCTACTACACTTCTCCCTATACACATAGCTATGTTAAAGTCAATTACACACAGTACAAAGTTAGGAGCAACAAACCTAGAGAGGATAATTCTAAAAATATATCAAATTAAAATTACCAGCATCACTACACTTGGACTCTCAATCCATTAAGTAAAATATGGGTTACCTGACTACAAGCCTTGAGATGCTCTGAAAGCTGCTGTGCAAACTCAGACTTCTGATACTTGCTGACTGCTGGGCAGGCTGCCATGGGCAGCACAGTGGTGGTCACTCAGACAAAAAGATAGTTCACACCCAGAGAGGATGGAGCTCCAGGTTTCATTACACTACTCAGCACAGCACAATTTAAAATTTATGAATTATTTCTGGAATTTTCCACTTACTATTTTTCAATATGTGAATGACTCAGGGTAACTGAAAAAACAGAAAACAAAACTGAAAAAGGTAGGGGTACCTGTATTACTGTTTAGGTTTCAAACATCCTTTTCCTTTTCTACAGCACACTTACTTGTCCCTGCCCCAATATCCTGGGGACAC
This sequence comes from Thryonomys swinderianus, assembly GCA_004025085.1. Lineage (NCBI taxonomy): Eukaryota > Metazoa > Chordata > Mammalia > Rodentia > Thryonomyidae > Thryonomys > Thryonomys swinderianus. Next base: position 7,937 of record PVIC010021013.1, on the reverse strand, counting down.
ACACACACACACACACACACACACAAAATTAACATGCTTTTAGGCAATGAAATCTGTGTAGATATGATAGATACTATATCCAACTATAAGATTTAAGGGTTAGTGTGTATAGTACCTTTCTTGTTCTTTCCTTTTGCCATGAGAATGAGTAGGTCCTACATGGCACCTGTTCTAGTATCATATACTACAAATAAAGCTCTTATGTTTAAATTAAAATGTACATTAAAAAGTGATTAATTTTTCTTATTAAAAGTATACAATACCTAGTTCTAAAAAGCCTAGAACCAAATAATGACAAATAATAATGAAGACCCCATGGCACCCTAAGTAAACATTTCCACTAAGAGAAACCAGAAATTTCTAGAGAAATGGCCAATTTCAGGCCTGAAGAATGGAGCTTTAAATATCTTGTCACATACAGGGAAAAAGAGAAATTACAAAAGACCACAGTGTTGTACCAAAATAAGAACCAATCTGAAGACTCATCTGTCAAAAATGAGCCAATCTGTGTAAAATAAGAAAAATACCAGAGTGAATTCATTAAAATACATTAAACATAGTTCTTTATTAAACACAGTAAACATTAAAATAAACATATTTTGTCCCCTAGAGAGGCAACTACATACTAGCAATTCATTTTTGTAAAAACTGGTAGGTGAGTAAATCAGGCAATATAGTCTTCCCCAAACCAGTTCTGTTTCAGGATATCCCAATACTCATTACGAAGAGTTCTTTACAGAATTCCAGCTAAGTAAAGCAAAAGTAATAATATAAACAGAAAACCATCTCTAAGAAAACAACAGATCTAGAAACAATCATGAATGTTGCTAAATCCACTAGGAGAAAATATGATATGGAATTTTATTTTAGTCCATTTGGGTTGCTACAAAAAAAAAAAAAAGCTTTATAATTAAAAACTGATAAACAGGACCAGAGATTTACCCCAGTGTTTCCAGTGCCTGCCTAGCAAGTGCAAGGTCCCTGGTTCGATTCCTGGTAACCATATACAATATCGGGCATGGTAACTCGTGCCATCAAACAATCAGTAACACATATCACAAAGCTGGGTGTGGTGGCTCATGCCTGTAATTCCCAGCACTCAGGAGGCAAAGGCAGGAGGATTGCTGAGTTCAAGGCTTGCCTGGGCTACATAGTGAGCTCTGGGCCAGCCTGAACTACAAAACAAGACCCTGTCTCATAAATAAAAACAAACAAACAAAAAACTGATAACAGAAGTTAAGAGTTCACAGTTTTGGTGACTAAAATCCAAGATGAAGTGTCAACTCGTGTCTATTAGAGCTCACTGCTGAATACATGGCACCCTGTGGCTGCATCTTCCTGTGACAATGAGCAAAGCAGGGGCAAAAGAGCTTCCTTAGACCTTTAATCCCATTCAGGAGGGCTCCACCTTCATGACTCAGTCACCTCCCAAAAGGCTCACCTCTTAATACCAACAACTTGTGGGATTAGATTTCTTTAAAGGATGCAAACATTCACACCATAGCAGAGAGATTAGACTAACAACTTGAACCCATGAATCAATACCAGCATCATTTAATACCTTTGCCTCTTCTAATTTCTCACAGGGCTTGTTTCTTTTTTGGGCCATTGAAACATACAGAGTCTAATACTTTTCTCTATGTTAATGAGAAGAGTAGTGAAAAGTATTAAAATAATGACAGTGAACCTAGAGAAAATACAATGACTATCATTTCACAGTTTAGCATGCATGCCAGTCTTCTAATTCTTACTCTATCAAACCACTAAGATTCTGACTTGAACACAAAAACCCTAGCTTTGTTTTCTCTTAAAACTAACAACTCTGGAGATATCAGCTGTGAGTTTATCTAGATATTACTCAAAGGTTTTAACTAGAAACATATCATTTGATATCAAAGTGAGTATTAGCTTTCTGTTACTTTAAGTACAGGTAGTGTATAAGAAAAGACCTTTCTTCTCAATACAAATATGTGAGCATACTAAATATATATGCAGACCACAGCAGATGCATTAGGCTAACCCTAAGGCAGAACAGAGACTGCTTCTCACTGCTTTCAAGAACATGTCTTCACTGGAGAGGAAATAAAAGCACTGACAGTCAAAAAAGTATTTTGTCTACCCATGGTCAACAACTTCAGAATTGATTTGAGTCACTTCAATAATATTAAAGAATTACTAATGAAGCTTTTTCCTTCCCTATGTTGCTCATGTTAACTAAAATTTCAGAGCACTTACATGTAAATGTACAGTCATTCTCTTGAAAATTAAGGGGAAGGAGGCACTGGACCAGAAGGAGTAAGTACAATGCTAAGTACGAAGATTATGAAAAATGATTCATGGCAACAGTGACCATGCAAAAGACTGTTGAGTACAAAGCATCTATAGTATTTTCAAAACTCACCTAAAGTATTTACAGGAAAAACAAGAATATAAAACAAAGGAGGACGTCCAGTCCTATACTGTTTGCAGCTGGTTATCTGATCAGATCCCTGGGACATCTAATTTGTGAAGGATATGAAGAAATCTATAATGATTTTCCTCTCAATGGTTTGTATTTCAGTGCAAAAGTCAAGACCACGGAACTAGAAGAATTTTCCCTTACTGTAACAGAAGAGAAATGGGCTCACTTCCATTTTTGTTCCTCTTCCTATTAGTGGAAAAGAAACCATTCAGAGCCATACTTAACAACAACAACAAAAAGTGAGATTTAAGCACAACAATGAAAGTTTTCATTTCAAAATTGTTTACCTATACGTTCAACATTTGAAAAGACAATACCAGATCATTCAATGTGTGTGGTATGAGTTTTTCAAACACTGTGTTGACTCAATCAGCAAAACACTGGAATTCCAACCCACTCTCATTTACTAAAAAAAATGAAAGCAACACTGAGACCAAACACTTGCTCCTTCTTATTTACTACTGTCATTGTGCCTGGAGTAAAGCAAAGGAAAGCCGACTAGAATGACAGCATACTTTTCAACACAAACCCTCAAGTCAAGGAGAGCCTGGAGTTAAATATTTCAAGCCCTAAAAGAAAACAACCTCCAACCTAGACTGATGGATACTGCAAAACTATTGTTCAAAATCGATGGGGAAATAAGATACTTCCATGACAAAGAAGACCAGAGAAACTTCAGGGATATCAAAACAACACTCCAGAAAATTCTAAACAATATCCTAGAAAAACACAGTGAGTGTCACAACTCCATAAGGCCTAAAAAGTGAAGCCACTAGGCAAGAAAGGGGAAGGAGTTTTTTTTTTAATAATAGTAATAAAAGAACCACCAACAGGAAGATATGATAAGGATAAATCAGCAAGTACCAGGTGTAACTGTCAATGTTATTCACCAATTAAATAGAATGGATTAAGAAGCAAGATCCAACAATATGCTATACTGAAGAAACACACTTCAAAAAGAAATTCACAGACAAAGTAAAAAGAGGGAAAACAATTCTCCATGTCACAGGAAATTGCAAAAAAGAAGGAGTGGCTATCTTATTTGTGGACAAAGTACATTTCAAACCAAGTCTAGTTAAGAGAAACAAAGGTCACTACTTTCTTCTACAGGGAACAATCCAAGAAGAAGAGATGACATTCATAAATATATATGCACCAAATGCTAGTACGTGCAACTATATGAAACCAATAATGGATGGAAAAAGCCAAATAAGCACTAATGGAATAGTAGTGGGTGACTTCAATACCCCAGTCACAGATGAATTAGACAAAAATTAACAATACTAGAACTGAACCAAACTTTCAAACAAATGGATATCTACAGTATTCCACCCCACAAAATCAGAATATACATTCTTCTCAGCTTCACATGGTCACTGTTCAAGACAGACCACATGCTAGTTCATAGAACATGTTTAAGTAAATGCAAAAGAACTGAAGTTATCCTCTGTATGCTGTCAGACCATAACACCTTGAAATTGGAGATCAATAGCAAAAGAAATTCCAAGAACTTCACAAACACATGGAAATTGAGTAACACTCTCCTGAATGAATCACAGAAGAAATTAAATAGTTTCTACAATTAAATGATAATACCAATACAACATACAGGAATCTACGGGATACAATGAAATTTCTACAAGGGCAATTCATACAGGGAATGCCCATATTAGCAAAACAGACAGTGTTCAAATAAACAACCACCTAATGCTGAACCTCAAACTCCTACAAAAAGAAGCTGAGGACAAACTCAAAATTGATACAAGGGAGGAAATTATAAGGATCAAAGCAGAAATTAATGCACTAGAGACTAAGAAAATAATACAAAAAATCAATGAATCAAAAGGTTGGTTTTTTTTTTTTTTTTTTTTTTTTTTAGACAGGGTCTTGCTTCGTAGTTCAGGCTGGCTCTGAGTTCACTATGTAGCCCAGGCAAGCCTCCAACTCAGCAATCCTCCTGTCTCTGTCTCCCGAGTGCTGGGATTAGAGGCGTGAGCCACCACACCCGGCTAGGTTGGTTGTTTGAAAGAATAAACAAAAGCAAAATCCTTAGCCAACCTTATCAAAAAAAGGAAAGGCTCAAATTCATGCAATTAGGAATGAAAAGGGTGAAAACCACAACAGATCCACCAGAAATGCAGAGGATAGTCAACACTACTTTGAGAAGCTGTACTCTAATTAAATGGTAAATAGAAGAAATGAACGGATTCCTAGATATAGGGACTTCAAATGTGAATGAAGAAGGGATTTTTTTTTTTTTTTTGGTGGTACCAGGGATCAAACTCGGACCCTTGTGCTTCCTAGGTTGGCGTGGTACCACTTGAGCTAAAGCTCTGGCTAAGGCATAAGAATTTTAAACACCCCAATATCAATCAGTAAAATTAAAAATGTTAATTAAAAACCTACCAACAAAGAGAAGTCCTGGTCCTAGTGGTTTTACTGCTGAATTCTACAAGACATTTAGAGAAGAGCTAATGACATTACTTCTCAAATTTTTAATGAAGTTGAAAGGAAAGTAATACTCCCAAATTCATTACTAGAAGCAACCATTACCTTGATACCAAAAGGAGAAAAAGACTCAAACAAAAAAGAGAACTACAGGCCAATGTCTCTAATAAGCATCAACGCAAAATCCTCAGTAAGATACTGGCAAACAGAATGCAGAGGATCATCAAAAAGATTATACACTCTGACCAAGTTAGATTCATCCCAGGGATCCAAGGATAGTTCAACACATACAAATTAAATTAACAGACTCAAGGAGAAAAACCACATGATTATTTCAATAGACACAGAAAAGGGTTTGACAAAATCCAACACCCATTCCTGATTAAAACCCTACAGAAAATTGGAATAGTCAGTCTTTATCTCAACCTGATAAAAGGTACTTATGAAAAGCCAACAGCTAGCATCATCATAAGCCTTCAATTAAAAACAAGACAAAGATGCCCACTATCACTGCTCCTATTCAGTATAGTTCTGGAAACAGCCACAGCAATTAGGTAAGAAAAGATAGATGGAATAAAGACAGGAAAGGAAGAAATTAAGCTGTCACCATTTGCAGATGGCATCATATTCTTTTTTTTTGCTTTTTGAGACAGGGTCTTGCGTTGTAGTTCAGGCTGGCCCTGAGCTCACTGTGGTGCCCAGGCAAGCCTCCGCGAACTCAGCAATCCTCCTGTCTCTGCCTCCCGAGAGCTGGGATTACAGGCGTGAGCCACCACGTCTGGCATTGTGGTATGCGGCGTTGATTGTTGGTGGGCGTGTCTCTACGCCCAGCATTATATGTGGTTACCGGGGATCGAACTCAGGACCTTGCGCTTGCGAGGCAGGTGCCAGAACCACTGAGCTAGCCCTCCGGCCCAGCATCATATTCTTTGTAGAAGATTCCAAAAGGTTACTTGACTTACTCATCAGATTTAGTACAGTAGCTGGGTACAAAGTCAACATCAAAAGACAACAGCCTTCCTATACACAAATAATAGGCTCACAGAAAAATTAGGGAAACAATTTCTTTCACAATAGCATCCTGAAACATGAAATATCTAGGATCAATGTAACAAAGAACCTCTCTTCTGAAAATGACAGCACTCTGAAAAGAAGGGTTGAAGAGGATATCAGAAAATGGAAAGACATCCCCTGTTTCTGGGTAGAAGAACCAATATTGTCAAAATGGACTTACTCCCAAAACTGCTATATAGATTTAACGTAATCCCAATTGAAATCCCAACAATATATTTCAGAGAACTGGAGAAAATTTCATGTATAATTAGAAGACAAGCTATTCTAGGCAACAAAGACATGGCAAGGGATATCACAATCCTGAACTTGAAACTATACTACAAAGCCACTGTGATAAACAGTATGGTACTAGCAAAGAAACAGACCTGAAGCTCAAATGGAACAGAAAAGATATAGAACAACTCCAAACATACTAAGCAACCTCTTTTTTTTTTTTTTGGTGGTACTGGGGATCACACTTGGGCCATGTGTTTCCAAGGTAGGTGTGGTACCACTTGAGCTAAATCCCCAGCTCCTCCCCCACCCCGCTTTCTGAGACAGGCTCTCACTTTGTAGTTCAGGCTAGCTCTGAACCTACAGTGTAGCCGTATTAGCCTTGAATTCACAGCAATCCCCCTGCCTCTTCCTCCTGAGTGCTGGGATTGCAGGTGTGAGCCATCACGCCTAGCATTTTGTTATGAACTCAGGACCTTGCACTGCCAGGTAGACCCTGGAATCAGTGAGCTAAATCCCCAGCACCTAAGCCACCTCATCTTTGACAAATAAGCCAAACACCCTAACTGGAGAAAAGACAGCCTCTTTAATAAATGGTACTGGAAAAATTGGGTTGCAATCTGCCAAAGATTAAAACTAGACCTACATCTTTCACAATTCACTAAACTAAAATCAAACTGCATTAGAGACCTAAATATTAAAACAGAAACACTAAACCTGCTTGAAAACAGACTAGGTAGTACTCTTGGAGACGTGGTGAAGAAAAAGACTTTATGAACAAAACCTCATTAGCATAGGAACTAGGGAAAAGAATCAACAACTGAAATCTCATCTTATTAAATACCTTCTGCACAGGAAGAGAAACCACCAAGAGAGAGAAAAGGCAACCTACAAAGTGAGGAAAAAAATTTGCCAGTTGTTCCTCGCAGGTCTACTATCTAGAATATATAAAGAACTTTAAAAAGAAAAAATCAGGTACCTCAAATTTAAAGACCCAATTTGAAAGTGGGCATCTGAAATGAACAGTTTTCAAATAAAGAAGTAAAAGCAAGAAACATATGTTCGACATTACTGGTCGTTTGAGATGCAGATGAGATTACATCTCGTTCCACAAAGAATGGTTGTTACCAAGAAATCAACAATAACAAATGCTGGCAGGGCTGCAGGGAGAAAGGAACCATTCTCTATTGCTGGTGGGAATGTAGACTAGTACAACTACTCTGGAGATCCTCAAAAAACAAGAGTTAAGAGGTCCTACTTGATTCTGCTCTTTCCCTAATGGGTATATTCATGAAACAATTAAAAGCATCATACCACAGCGACACTATGCACCCATGAGTTTACAGCAACACAGTCTGTAATAGCTAATCTTGGAAACAGCCCAAATGCCCATCAACAGGGGACTGGATACAAATTTTTTATAAGATAAATTATTATTCAGCCAGAAAGAATGATAAATTAGAGACATTTACAGTTAAATGGATGCACCTTGAGGTCATACTCATAACTGAAATAGGACACAGATGTGTAAGTACCGTATCATTTTTTCTAGTGTGAGAAAGTGAAGGTGTAAATGAGTTCCTGAATGTATGAGAGGTATTGTAAAGTAGGAAGAAAATACTCAAAGGAAAAGAGGAACTGTGGGGCAGAGGAAAACAAAGAAGGGAAGGAAAAAAACTGATGGTAAAAATGGAAGTAAAGCTTAGGTGTATGGGGGGAGTTTGAAGAGAGGGCAGGGAAA
>PVIC010021012.1:0-28844 GCA_004025085.1 Thryonomys swinderianus | reverse complement strand
AACCCTTTCCTTTCTAAAAAAAAAAAAAAAAAAAAAAAAAAATAGCCGGGCGTGGTGGCTCACGCCTGTAGTCCCAGCACTCGGGAGGCAGAGACAGGAGGATTGCTGAGTTCGAGGCTTGCCTGGGCTACATAGTGAGCTCAGAGCTAGCCTGAACTACAAAGCGAGACCCTGTCTCAAAAAAAAAAAAATACATTTAACATTAACACACTTTAATTTCCAGAATCATTTCCCTTCAAAAATAGGAGCAAGAAAATCACTTCCTTTATGGCATTAATAGAGTGCCAAAAGTGCTGGTGATTACTATTTTAAAAGGAGGGGAAGAAATCATCTTTAATGGTTCCCCATTGTCTAGAATATCTCAGCTACTTAAAACAGCACTCAGGAACTTTCATACTTTTTCATCTATACACCCCACTCCTGGAAACAAATACTCTGTACTCATTCAAAAGGAATTATAGTTCCCTCTTTAGAAACAGTCATATTCTTTGTACATTCAGGGTTTGGCCCGGAAGTCCTTCTGTTTGGCAAAGTACTGCTGCTTTTTTTTTTTTTTTTTTTTTTGAGACAGAGTCTTGCTTTGTGGTTCAAACTGACCCACTATGTAGCCCAGGCCAGCCTCAAACTCACAGCAATCCTCCTGCCTCTGCCTCACAAATGCTGGCATTACAGGCATGAGCCTGGCACTGTGGTATGTGATTACCGGGATCAAACTCTGGACCTTATGCATGCCAGGCAGACACCAGAACCACTGAGCTAAATCCCAGGCCCACTGCTGTCTTTCAGGTACCATCCTGAATACTCTTTTGAGTCTTCCCTCTTCTACTCTCAGAGAAGAAATACTTCTTTTTTCCTCTCTTCTACCATAAAACTTTTCACAGTGCTAATCCACCAGTTAATATTTGTGTGCCTATTTCACCTTTTTGTGAATTCCAGGATCTCAAAGAAGAGGGTATTCAATAAACACTGACAAGTGAATAAATGACTGGGTCAAAAGTCTAAAAATAAAATGTATTCATCAAAATAAATTTAAAATAGGAAGTGACCAGAATGAAAAGACACAGAACATATTAAAGCCAAAATTTAAAAAAATGATTCTCTGTGCAAGCTTCTATTTTCAGACTTAATTACTTGAAACCTGCAAGTAATTGTCTCTAGAGAGAAAAGGTGGAAGGAGGATTATTTTCTTCTGTCACCAAAACTTGTTGACACATCCAGGTTCTAGAAAGTAGTTTAAAATGTTAATTACAGATAGATGTCATGGCACAGCCTATAATCCCAGCACCCTGGAAGACTAAGACAAGAGAATTGCAAATTCAAGCCCAAATTGGGCAATTCAGCAAGACCCTGTCTCAAAAGTTAACAAAAAAAGAGCCAAGGATTTAGCTCAATGGCACCAGGCCTACCTTGGAAACACAAGGGCCCAAGTTTGATCCTGGAAAAAAAAAAAAAAAAAAAAAAAAAAAAAAAAAAAAAAAAAAAAAAAAAGGGCATAAAACAAAAAACAAAACAGGGCTGGAGATTTAGCTCAGTGGTTCCAGTGCCTGCCTCACAAGTGCAAGGTCCTGAGTTCAATACCCCAGACCAAAAAAAAAAAAAAAAAGTAAATATTAAAAAGGCCTGGGGATATAGCTCAGTATAAAGATCCTTCAATCCAGTACCAGAAGAAAAAAATAAATAAAAGGAAGGCATAATGATAAATAATAAAAATTGGTATCTCTTTAAGGAACAGTAGAAAAATGTGAAAAAAGGAAAAAGCTTATAACATGGAAAGAATTGGCTAAACTAAACATACTCTAATTTTTTTTTTTTTTGAGACAGGGTCTCATTTTATAGTTCAGGTTGGCCCTGAGCTTACTATGTAGCCCAGGCAAGCCTCAAATTCAGCAATCCTCCTGCCTCTGCCTCCTGAGTGCTGGGATTATAGGTGTGAGCCACCATGCCTGGCATTGTGATATGTGGTACTAATTGCTAGTGGGCATGAGTCACCATGCCCATTATAGTATGTGGTTACTGGGTTTGAACTTGGGACCTTGCGTTTGCGAGGCAGGCACCAGAATCACTGAGCTAAATCTCCGCCCCCCCAATTACTTTTATTTAAAATCATTTGTAATTTACCTAGGTTTCTATGCTTTAAAATAATCCTTTAAAATACAAATTAAATACAGCATTAGACCACTGGTTATAGATGAAAGAAAATAAACCACTGAGTAAGATCATGAATAAGGACAGAAATGCCATCATTTATTTAAATTTACTTTGTAGCTAATTACTGTTTTGTCATGTTTATAGGGTTGTTTTGTTTTGTTTTGTTTTGTTTTGCTTTGTTTTTTTGAGACAGGGTCTTGCTTTGTAGTTCAGGCTGGCCCTGAACTTGCTATGTAGCCCAGGCAAACCTCAAACTTACAGGAATCCTCCTGCCTCTGCCTGCCCTGAGTGCTGAGATTACAGGCATGAGCCACCATGCCTGGCTTTGTGGTACGTGGTACCAGATATCCAGGACCTTGTACTTGCAGGCAGACACCAGAACCACTAAGCTAAATCCCCTGCCCCTTTTTTGTTTTGTTTTGATGTATTTGTATGAAGGGGTTTTCAAGCCAAGTATAGTGGCACATGGCTGTAATCCTAGTACTGCGGAAACTGAGACAGGAAGATCACTGTAATTTTGAGGCCAGCCTGGAATACACAGCAAATTCCTGTTTAAAAAAAAAAATGTGTGGCTGGAGATTTAGCTCAGTGGTTCAGGTGCTTGCCTAGCAAGTGCAAGGTCCCTGGTTAGATCCCAGGTAACCACATACAACAATACCAGGCATGGTGACTCACATCCACCAGCAATCAGTACCACACACCACAATGCCGAGCATAATCCCAGTACTCAGGGGAGGCACAAGCAGTAGGGTTGCTGAGTTCGAGGCTTGCCTGGGCTACATAGTGAGCTCAGGGCCTCCCTGAACTACAAAGCTAGATCCTGTTTCAGAAAAAAAAAAAAAAAAAAATGTGTGTGTGTGTGTGTGTGTGTGTGTTGGTGGGCGGGGGGAGATGTCAAGAATCCCTTTAGGCCACAATTCTAATGTCTACCCAGACAAACCTTCCCTAATCGACATATCTAGAGTAGCCTCCCTTCCCTCCTTCCCACTGAAATAATGACTGAAATAACCATGCTTATTTATTGTTCACTTGCTCATTTTCTATTATTCTCCACTTGAATTCAAGCTTGAAGAGGGCTGGGAATTTGTCTGCCTTCTAGTGCTGTATTCCTCTAAGAATTTAATAATATTTAAAAATGGGAAATATTAAAATTGGGGTAGCAAGAAATAGAAGAAAATTATGAAACTGAGTCACTTATTTTTAGAAAGTACTGTTACCCATCAACAACCCCCTAGGGCAGTGATGTGAACCTTTTAGAACTGAGGGCCCAAACTGCAACCCAAAATGCACTTTAACATACTGCAAAGTGCCAACTGCAATTAACCAGAACAAGGTAGCTTTATTTTAGAAAAAAACACCTCACACGTTAACATCTTTTGTCTTAAAAGAAAAACAACACAGGTTGCCACCTCTGCCCTAGGGTCTGTTGGAAATTTAAAGCTTTAAAAGACACAACAAGAAACTTATCAAGACACCCATCAGGCAGCGGTGAGAAGTGCCATGCAAGAAGGGAAAATTAAATGCTACAGAAACCTAAGAGGCTAGGTAAGAATGAGGAGACACTACGGAAGTGTTAATCTATTTAAACTAAGATTTGAAGGGTGGCTAAAATTAGGACAGGTGCACAACAGGGAAAGCAATCATCTAGATAGAGGAAGGGGCCATCATGGTAAGACCTAGGGGTAAAAGATTTCAGGAAGAGTAAACAGTATGGACAAGACGGAAAATCAAGATTACACAGGTAAAAGAAGGTAAGAATAACAAGGCAGACTGAAACCAGGCAACAGATCTTCAAAAGTAAACTGGAGTTAACATTGGACAATTGGAGGTCTAAGCAAAAGAAGCACATGATTATATTGCACAGTACACAGGACACTAGATGGGAAAGTATCGAACACAAAATAAAACTCTGCACTGAAGTTTAAAGTGAGAAGCCACAGACAGGTCAAACATAACTTCTGCAGTCAAAAAGAGCCAGATGTAACTAACTCCTAGATCGCAATTGCTATTATCTTGGTTGATTTTAACAGCATTATCAAGATATAATTTTCATACCATACAATTCACCCACTTAAAAGTTTACAATACAGTGGTTCCCACTGTATTCATGAAGTCATACATCCCTCACATTACCACAAATCACTCTGAAAATCTTCATTACTTCAAAGAGAAATTCCATTCCTTTAAACTCCCCTCTGGATATATGCATCCACTTAATCTACTTTTTTTCTGATTTGTTTTTTCTGGACATTTCATATAAACAAGAGTCATAAAATGCGGTCCTTTAGGCTTCCATTACCATGATGTTTTTAAGATTCAACTATGTTATAAAATGTTAGCACTATTTTGTTTCTTTGGACTTTTTGGCTACATGAATAATGCTAGGCTAATAGCTTTATCAGTTTCAATTATTTGTGAAAGAGATACCAATCCTCATGAAGTTTAACATATGCAAAGAGTGTTCTGCACAGAGTAAACGTTCAAGAAATAGAATAGTAGTTCCACTCTCTACTCACATTTTCTGGGTAAACTACCAGGTTCTTAAATTAGCTTTCTATCTTCATCTAACTGTATTGTATCTTCAACCCCAGGAGATGTCTTCATTTCTTTCAGATTATTCCTTTTAGCTAACAGAACTCTGAAGTTCCCTTTTCTCAACATATATGCTTTATTCAGTAAATGTTGAATTACTATAATCTTGTCTTTTGGTTTTGTTTCTATTCTAATAGTTTCAAAGAACTACTTTACAACCTTCTATCTTTTTCTTTCCATTCGGTCCCCAGTCATCTTACACTCCATCTGGACAGGTGTTATCTCAATTTAACAGCACAAGGTCAGATATGATTACTGCTTCACTCTCCCTCTTGTCTAGTTTCCATGCTATCAAGACTGGCATTGGCCAGGAGCGGTGGCACATGCCTGTAATCCTAGCACTAAGAAGGCTGAGGCAGGAGGACTGCTGGTGAGTTCAAGGTCAGTCTGAATTACATGAGGCCCTGTCTCAAAAAATAAACAAAACAACAACGAAAAAGACTGGAATTACTGGCAACCTTTTTTCCCTGATAAATGCCAAGTAATCTTGCTATCCACTTTCATACCAATGTATTTATATGCCATTATGATTTTAATATCTCTAAACCATGGTTGGGAGAGTAGGGGCCTATAATCCTAGCTACGCAGGCACTTGAAGGATCACAAGTTCACAGCCAGCAATACTACACAGTAAGAACCTGTATAAATAAAAAAATTTATGAGATGTGTCTAACTTTTATGCGAATACTATCATTTTAAAAAGGCCAACTATTTTAATCATGAAAAACAAAATGTCGATCTTAAAATTATTTTTTAAAGATAATTTTATATTTCTCCTTATTTTTCATCTATCTATACACGTATTTAGTATTTAGTGCTGGCTATATGTTAAGCACTACTGTAATTACTAATCTGTAACTTTATGCAAAAGAATTTCCTAACTCCTTGAACCGTGTTAACTCAATAATTTCTGTACTTTGTTCAACAAGTGGAGTAAAAAAATACTAATTAGATGTTACTCCTTTTCTACTACTACTAGACTATAATTACTTTCAACACAGCAGTGCCAAACAATGATGGCTCTTCCTGTTTGGCAGCTTCATTCCGTCCCTAATCTGCCTGGCCTAGGTCTGGAGTAATTTTTATGAAAGTTGTGGATGATACGGCAGAATATCTGTCACCAACAAGTAGTATGATCTTTCACCAGGGAGTGGCCGGAGTGTAAGGGAAAGGTGAGGGTTAGCTTTGCTCCAGCTCTGCCCAGAGCTGTCAAGGCCAGATATCGGATCCCTGGGAAGGTCCCTTCTCAAGAACTTTATAGCAGTCAGGCTTCTCTGGGAAGAACGGAAGAAAAGCCCGTGTAACAACGTATGGTAGTGAGATCCTCCTCCGTACACGAATAAGCAAGTGTGCACGGGAGGGCAGGATAGAGAAACACAAAGCCCGGCTTGTCCCGGGTGGGGAGACATCCCCGACTGGCGCGCCGGGCAGAGCCGGGAGCGCGGCCGAGGGGAGGCGCAGGGGCCGCGGGAGCCAAAACCCTGCTCCCCGCGGGGCTCCGGCGGACGCCAGCGAGAAGGCTGCGGCGGGCCGCGCCCACCCATCCCGGGTGCTGGCCGAAAACAGGCCCAGGTGGGCGGGCAGGAAGAAGTCCGAGCAGGGCGCGGGTCCCACGCAACAAGTGCGGCGGCGCCTCCCCGAGAGGCTGCCGGGCTGGCGCAGGAAAACAAGGCCCGACGCGCCAGCCTTCTAGTCTTTGATCTTTCGCTCCCTCACCCCACTGCACTCACTCTGCCACACCACGCTCTTCAAGCCCCGTTCGGTCACCGGCGGCGCCATCTTCCCGGCGCTGCAGAACACCAGCCACCGCCGCCCACTCGCAGCCTCCTTCGGCCCAGAAAGTGGCACTCGCCGTGGCCCCGCCCCCAGCTGCGAAAGGCCCCGCCCCGCCGACCTCGCCCTCCGGTGACGTCACGCTCCAGTCGGAGGTGCCGCCCAGACCCGGACGGAGGCTGCGCAGTGCGGGCGGACTACCGAGGGGATTTAGGGCGCCACCTGGCAGGAGGATGCGGTAGCCGGAGGTTTGGGGTGTCGGGGCGTCAGAAAGTGGAGATGAGCAGCAGGTTGTGAACTGACACAATTGATGAGATTATGAGTTTACACATACATGAGGAAGCCAGGAGCCTTCGTTTTACAATAGAATACTTTGCGAAGGATTCATGATAGACTGCACCGAGTAGGCAACTCCATTATTAGATGGAAAATCTTTCCCACTGAAAGTTTCTTTTATTCCGTTTTCAAGCACACAATAATTGTGTAGAACTAGAAAGTACTCTTCCATGTCTCCAGAATTGTGTGCTGAGCTTTTGGGAAACTCAAAGAACTGAGAGACACTTTTTCCCCCAGAATAATTCATAGCCTAATTAATAAAGAGCACTGGGTAGTCGAACCCTGGTTGAAAAAGTGGATACGTTAATACAAGACCACAGTGCAGGGCGTGGTGGATCACGCCTGTAATCCCAGCACTCAGGAGGCAGAGGCAGGAGGATTGCTGAGTTCCAGGCTTGCCTGGACTACATAATGAGCTCAGAACCAGCCTGAACTACAAAGCGAGACCCTGTCTCAAAAAAAAAAAAAATGGGTTCCCACCGGGCATGGTGGCTCAGGTCTATAATCCCAGCACTAGGGAGGCAGAGGCAGGAGGACTGCTGAGTTTGAGGCTTCCCTGGGCTACATATTGAGCTCAGGGCCAACCTGAACTATAAAGCAAGATCCTGTCTCAAAATAAACCAACAACAGGGCCGGAGAGTTATCTCAGTGGTTCTGGCGCCTGCCTTGCAAGCACACGGTCCTGAGTTCGATCCTGGTAACCACATAGAATGCTGGGCGTGGTGACTCACGCCCACCAGCAATCAACACCACATACCACAGTGCCAGATGTGGTGGCTCACACCTGTAATCCCAGCACTCGGGAGGCAGAGACAGGAGGATTGCTGAGTTTGCGGCAGCTTGCCTGGGCTCCATAGTGAGCTCAGGGCCAGCCTGAACTACAAAGTGAGACCCTGTCTCAAAAAAAAAAAGAAAAAAAAACTCAACAACAATAAACAAACAAACAAGAAAAAAAAAATAGTGAAGCTCAGCCTTCCTCTGCATGTGCTCAAATTCCACTTTTAGAGATCAGTGCCTTTGGTTTTTGACTCCCTTTCCAGTGCAGATGCTCTGGGCATGATCTATATCAGCCACAACCCCTTTTTTGGAGAACAGTTTGATAGATTATCTCAGAAAAGGAAACAAGATGTAAGAAGGGAAGCTTAGCCTTACTTCTGTGCCAGCCTGCCAACCACAGACATCATGCCTTGGGAGGAGTAAACACCATAGCACAGCATGTGTGTGTGTGTGTGTGTGTGTGTTACAAAAGTCCTACTCAAACTATTTTAATTAGGTTTCAGGCATTAGAAGGACAAACATTTTTTCAGGTGCAACAGATTTATGTTATGTATCACTGCTGTTCTTCTCCAAAGGTGAAAAAAGCAGTAGAATGTGAGTGGGAGGGGGGACAGAGCTTGATGACCCTTCCTCCCGAAAAGACGTGCCTGTGTCAGTCTGTCATGACGCAAGGCCGTGGCTTTGGCTGTCCCTCCATCTGACATTTTTTGCTCACTCAGAAAGCATGACTTCAACCCTTCTAGCAATGCTTTCCAGACACCCCTTCCCCCCAGATGTCAAATCGAGTGTGGCTTTGGCTGGGCGAGCCCTGCAGGCAGCTCAGCTTTCCTCCTAACTTGCAGTGAATGGGCATTTGTCCCCACAGGTTGCCCCGACAGCTGCTGCTATGTTATCTAACTCAAGTCCCCGCGGAGGTGTCTCAGGAGAAGCACTGTCCTCGAGCGTGGTCTGACCTCTCCGGACTGCACATCTCCGGCCTCCAAGGCTGGTGAGCTGCATGGTGGGGGCTGGTGTTGACAGAACACTCATGAAGTGGATGAAGCCCGTGGGGTTTCAGGATGTGACTCTCCTCATTCTTGCTAAGCACTTTTTCCGCCTCCCGGGCTCTGAGTGTGCTGGCTCCCTCTGGCAGGCGTCCAGAGGACTTTCTGAATCCATTTCCCCAGAGTCTTTTCCCCAGAGTCTTTTCGAACTCCTTGGCAGGTGATGACACACCTCATCCTCCCCTCAGAAGGGACAGTCATTTACTCTCCTCAAGGACAAGAGAATTTTTGCTATGTTAGAAGCAGTATTATATTCTAGTAGGTGCTTTCCATCTCTACTCACTAACAACTGAGACAAGGCTGCAAAAGAGATGGGAAGAACTTTTTTAAACAAAGGCAAAATCTTGCTATGGAATCTCACAACATCAGATTACATCCCCACGACTTACTTGGTTAAGTCTGTTTTTATCCGGGGCTTGTGTCATTCTGCGTTGCTCTTCCCCCTGTAAATCACTGGAAAGGGCAAGGAAGAGAAGAGGCAGCCAGAGGCATTAATTATGCGCACCTTTGCTTAAACTAAAAAATAGAAATGTCGCTGAGGCTTTATCAGTGTGTTGGCTTGAAAGGCAGTGTTTCGCACAAGTAAGGAGGAAAATGAGACGAGCAGAAGGGCAGCTGTTCACACTGACCAGCAGTTTCTGGCTAAGCAGGGAGATCTCTCACCTGCTTCCTGAACTGGATCCTTCAGAAACACCCCAGCACTCAGACTCCTGACTCGGACAAGAACATTTCTTTCCACCCACAGGTCCACATACTGTGCCCCTCACGGAGCTCCAGCATTTCAGGCAGTTGTGCAGGAGGAACATAAACTAGTAAGGAAATTTCCTCCAAGTTCTCTGGGATGTACAAATAAGAAACAGACTGGATGTTGAAGATCGAGGATCCCTCATCCTTCCGGCCCTCGATCCATCCTCTCAAGTAGATTGTTTTCTTCTCCCTTCCAACCGCCATCAAGTCCCCAGCATGGAAGTAGCATCCCTGAACTGCAGTGTGGCGTTCCAACTGCAGGGTGTGTTGGAGTCCCATGGAGGGCGTGTTAAAACGAAGATGCCTGGGTCTCCTCTCTGAACCTCTGAGTCAGTACTAAGACGTTGCCTTTCTAAGCGGCATCCTAAACGATGCCAGTGTTGTTGGCCCCAGGACCGCACTTTGAGAACTAACAAAGTCTGGTGTTATGGAAGCTCAGGTTAAAATATAAATACCTCGGTTAGAAGTGGTATATTAAAATGTTAATAAATGGTACATAGTATGAGTATGATATGAAATTAAATTTATCCTGAATTAATAATTCCTATTTACAACATATCTACTACTTCCTATGGGCCTGTCACTGTATCCATTTAGTTCTCTTTACACTTTATGGGAAGTGATTATTCTAATTTTCAGATGACAAAACGTGAGCTTAGAGAGAATTGAGACAAGAGCAAATGATAGCCTGAGGACTTGAACCCAGATCTGTTTCTTAGACAGTCAGTTCATGCAGGTAACAAGTCTAAAATAATCCAATAGTCAAGGAAGAACAAAAGTCGTAGGCTGTCAAAATTTCCAAAGCTCCCCTGAGCATAGCCTTAGGTTATGGCAGGGTGGTGATTTGGCTTGTGCTATGCACAGAAAGATGTTGAAAATGGAAATAACAATTTAGAACTCTCTCCTATATACAGTGATTTTTGCATGACTACAGAGGCCCTCAAATGACTTCGCTTACTCTGTTTTAGAGAATCTTAACAGGATTTATTTAGGTATTTCCTTTGACTGAGGCTGATTAAGGAAGGAAAGAGCCATGATAAACTGCAGTCCGAGAGAGAACCGGAAATATGGTGACCTGAGGCAGACTTCCTAAACAATTTGTGGATCAGAATCACTCACAACCCCGACCGAAAGATACGGAAGCACTTTGGCGGGATATGCCCTGGGCCTTTGCACTCCTCATGAGTTGACAGGAGGTTCTGATACAAACCAGTCTGAGATGCTCCATCTAGGCGGGGCTTCACGCAATTGAACCCACGTGCACATCATTTGAGGATTTAGTAGGGCCTAAGATTCCACCTTTTTAACAGGCTCCCTGGTGATGAGGTTAAGTGGTAAGGTTAAGAAGTAATGATTTTCTGACTTGTTTTGTTTTGTTTTCCTGTTTTGAGGCAGGGTCTCGCTTTGTAGTGCGGGCTGGCCCTGAGCTCACTATGTAGCCCAGGCAAGCCTCAAATTCAGCAATCCTCCTGCCTCTGCCTCAGAGTGCTGGGATTACAGGCGTGAGCCACCACGCCCCCGTATTGTTGTATGTGGTTATCAGGGATGGAACAAAGGAATTTGCACTTGCAAGGCAAGCGCCAGAACCACTCAGCTAAATCTCTGGCCCCTTGTTTTCATTTTGTAAAGCATCTCGACTCTTTTAACAAAAGAAAGGGAGATCAATAGATAATATAGCACCCCTCTGTTGCCGAAGGCCCCAAGACACTTCTACTGGAAGACCCATTAAAGACAACCATAAACTCAACAAAGTGAGGCAGACCTAAAATCCAAGCTATTCAGAAGGCTGAGACAACGGGGATTGAAAGTTCAAGGTTACTCCAGGCACTTTAGCAAGACCTCTCAAAATTGCAAAATGAAAGGGCTGAGGATTTACCTCCATGGTAGAGCTGGGTTTGGTGCTACTGCTGCAAAATAAAACAAATGTAATACTGAAAGTAGGTTCTAATAACGCAGATGTAAATCTGTGTACCTTTCTCTATTGACCAGGACTCCTGGTCACTAGGACTCTGGGACAATTTTTTTTTTTTTTGAGACAGGGTCTCACTTTGTAGTTTGGGCTGGCTCTGAGCTCACTATGTAGCCCAGGAACTCAGCAATCCTCCTGTCTCTGATTGCTGGAGGGCGTGAATCTCCACGGCCAACATTGTATGTGGTTTCCGGGATTGAACTCAGGACCTTGCACTTGCCAGGCAGGCGCTGGAACCACTGAGCTAATCCTCCAGCCCTTTTTTTTTTTTTTCTTTTTGAGATCAAGTCTTGCTCTACAGTTCAGGCTGGCCTTGAACTTACTATGTAGCACAGACTGGCCTTTAACTCAGCTATCCTCCTGCCTCAGCCTCCCAAGTGCACGTGTGCATCACTACACCCAGCTACTTTGGGAGATATTTAAAAGTAACTTATTTTGGTGGTGGTGGTGGTACTGGGGCCCAAATACAGGGTCTTGCACATGCTGAGCAGGTTATTGATAAACTACAACCCCAGCTCCTAAAGTAATTTTTTTTATATAATTGAAAGTTCCTCAGTTTATTTTCTCTAAGCAGTGTCTGTTTTCTGGTAGTTGTAGGAAACAAAAAACTCTTGAAACATTAATGGGGACTTGCTTATTTTAGACCCGCAGGTGGGGAGGTGGGGCAGGAATTGGAAAGTGTGCATCCTGCTGTGTTTAGAGAAGCCATGGACCGGGAGAGGAAAGGAGCCTGCCCAGGCAGAGTGCAGGCGGTGGGGACAGACTCCAGACCCAGGCGCTGGGAGTGACGGAGGTACCGGGTGTGGAGCTGACACCCACAGGAGGCTGGCAGGAAGGCTTTGTCTCCACGCATGGCCTCCCACGTCAGCCATGTCTGCCTGGGAGCAGGGCGAGTTCCATAGTTCCAGACTGATCATATTCCCTGGGGTTTTTCTGAGGCTCCAAACCACACTGTTCTCACGAGGAGTGTGACAAGGATCCCTCACATAATGCGTAGGCCACTGCCTGGTCATCTCCACTGCTCGGCCCAAGAATAATCTCTGTGGTGACAACAACAGGCAGCGGCCTGAGGAACGGCGAGGAACATGGAGGGTTGTTTTCACTCCTTTCCGCACCCCTTTCCTCCACTGGGCATATCCACCCCTGCAACCGAAAGCAAACATCCTGGCTCTCAGCCGACTAACAGATTCACTCTTCATACTTGACAGTCAAATGTGTGGTCGGACCAGCAGCCCTGGCGTTACCAGCGCTGCTCGGACCTGGTGAGAAATGCAGTCTCAGCCCTTCCCACACCTTCTGAATCAGAATCTGGCCCCAGCAAGGCTGCGTGACTCGCAGGCGTGAAACATTTTGCAAGTCCTGCCCTAGAGAAGCAGTTTTTGGCCTTGGCTGCCTCATAAAATCACCGGAGGAGTTTTAAGAATCCTGATGCCTATGGCTGGGGATTTAGCTTAGTGGTTCTACGACTACCTCCTAGACTCAAGGTCACAAATTCAATCTCTGATACAAAAAAAAAAAAAAGAATCCTGCTGTCTGGTGAGGCATAGTGACACATGCCTATAACCCCAGTGTTCTGGCATGCTGAGACAAGATGATCACAATGTTTAGTCTGGCCTGGAAAATTTAGTAAGATTCTGTCTTAAAATAAAAGGAGCTAGAAATGTGGCTCAGTGGTACAGTGACCCGGGGCTCAGTCCCAGAACAGATGCCTTTATCCTGATCAATTCATCAAATTTTTTCAGGGACAGAACCCAGACCTAAGTTAACTTTTTTTTTTTTTTGCTTTTTGAGACAGGGTCTCTCTTTGTTCTCCAGGGAGAGTTAAAAACAACTTGCTGGGGCCGGAGGGTTAGCTCAGTGGTTCCGGCGCCTGCCTGGCAAGCGCAAGGTCCTGAATTCGATCCAGTAACCACATACAATGCTGGGCGTGGAGACTCATGCCCACCAGCAATCAATACCACATACTACAGTGCGGGGCATGGTGGCTCACACCTGTAATCCCAGCACTCAGGAGGTAGAGACAGGCGGATTGCTGAGTTCGAAGCTTGCCTGGGCTACATGGTGAGCTCAGGGCCAGCCTGAACTACAAAGCGAGACCCTGTCTCAAAATAAAAATTAAAAAAAAAAAAAACCTTCCTGAAATAAGAGGGTTTTAGGAATCCCTCATCTGAAAAACATTAACATTTTTTTTCTATAGGGCCCCAGAAGACTGGAAAGACTTCAAAGTTCCCAAGAATTCATACTAATCAGTGGAATCTAAAGAGAGGAGAAAAGGGATGGTTAGGTCTGCAGGTGCTCTTGCATCAAAGAAAGAAATCATTTGCTTTTCTGACTCATTGTAGGATCCGTGTGCAGCCTGACTTTATTAAGTGACACCAGCATTCGGCAACAAAAAGACCCTTGTCCTCTATCCAGGAGAAAAATGACTTACCCGTTCCAAGCGTACTTCCAGAGCAGGTTACTGTAATAAGGAAAAACACAAACTGAAAATATATTTATTGATATATTAAAATGGTAAAGACATAACTTTGAAAATAAAAGGAAAGTGAGGCAAAGCACAAATAAGAACAAATTGGGTGATAAGAGAAGACACCTATTAGCAGTGTGACATTGAACAAGTGACCTTGCTGTGCCCGCGATGCGGTAAAATGCCAACCTCATATTTGTTATAAGGCTTAAAAGGATTGATGCATGTAAGCACTCAATGAATATTCACTGTGGATAGTGAATACTGTAAACAATATTGTCCCGATATTCAGAGTAATGTATTCCTAACTCTGTAACAAACAAAAGCACTTCTTGCAAAGTCATGATTTTACCTAGGGGACTAAGCAATGCTGAATTACAAACTCGAGTCTAGACACCAAGGCAAATCAACTGCAGGCTCGAGAGGGCATCCACAAAAGGGTACAGAGTGGCAAGCCACCGAGACTTCTGGTGGCCACCAAGCTGTCAGGAAAGTGGCTCTCTGAGGGTTGAATTGTGGCCTTAAAGTACAAAGGAAAAAGAAAATCTATGTTTCCCAAACAAACAAGAGGAGAAGGGTTGTACATAGAGATTGGAGAGCCTCTGAATCCAGATTTCTGCATTTATAAATTAGAGATAATAAAATATTTGATTCATTGGGAGGCAGAGGCAGGAGGATTGCTGAGTTCCAGGCTTGCCTGGGCTACATAGTGAGCTCAGGGCCAGCCTGAACTACAAAGCGAGACCCTGTCTCAAAAAAAAATTTTTTTGATTCTATCTCTTGGGGTTATTTTGAACATTCAGTGAAACATGGGATATGAAAATATGTGAAAATAGAGACATATTATGCAAATGTGATATATTATTGGTAGCAAGCTCTATGCTCCTCTAAGAGCTCCACCTCACCTCAAGACCATACTCTTGTCTCTTCCCAGCAGGCCATGCTCTGGGCGAGCTTGTCTTGTGGACAAGATAACGAGCAAACAAGAAATCAGAGCATGACCTCCAAGGACAGTGACAGCACCATTCTAGGCGGAGCTGTCTTAAACCTCTTGTCACCTGCATCTAGTTAGAAATTTTGCATTCTAGGTACCAATAAAAGTTTATGAGTCATTTATCCTTCCTGTGTTTGCCTGCAAACTTCTAGGGATGTGTTATCGCTTTTCTTTTCTTTTAGAAAGAAATGAAGAGTATAACTCCACCCTGGGCAATGTAGCAGAGGGTGTTGGAATAGAACACAGAGCAGAATGTTTTCTGCCAGCTCTGAAGAGATGGCACTGCTGCCAGCCATGTTTTGTGATCACAGCCTGTCTTCCCACTCGTATTTCCAAACCTAGTTTATGATTTATAAATTCATTTCTTCAGAGCCTCTAAATTTTCTTCAGTCATAATTCCTAATCTGTGCAAATAGAAGTACAAGCCTCTTAGGCTTCGGTTTCCCATGGTGTCTAGCATTGTCTCTAAGACTGTTAAAATCTGTGTCCAATTCTCCAATCACTTATAATTTGGCTTAACATTACAGCAGCAAACATTTGGTCTTTTGCCTGAGCGGAAGAGAAAGAGAAAGAAGAGAAAAGTGTTTCCAAATTAAGTAATAATAAAGTATAGCTGCTCTGAGTCTTAATTCCTAGCTCTGAACTGGAGGTTTCTTTTAAGTAAAGGATCCTAACTTGTTTTACCTGAATATATTTTTTTGGGACAGAAGGTAAGCTTCAGTCCTGTTTCAGCAACTGGCGAAACCATCACAGTATAGACGTCCCCACAGGGTATATCAGCGACGTCACAGAAGCTGAGGCCAGACCTCGGGACACATGTGAAGATGCCTTTGGAGCCGTAGAGGTCGGTGCTATAATTGGCAGAGCCTCTGGAGACTTGCCAGTAGATCCGAATGCCATTTGGGCCCAACCTATATAATTTCACCCCCAAGGGACAGCAGGCACCTGTGGGACAGGGACACAGAAGCAATTATTCCACCATCCCACAACATGGCCTTGATTATGACAGGCAAAAAATACAAATCAACAATTCTAACGATATGACTAATTACCTACGAGTGTAGGGCAAGATAGGAAGAGATGTTCGAATTCTCTCCATGCTGAGCCACAGAGTCAGACAGGCGTGTGTGAGGGTGGCATGGGCGGGATGTTACAGCATGGAACAATGGTGATCCAGAAAGTTCCACTCTTGGCAGAGATACTGTGCTGTACGTGA
The DNA here is from genome assembly GCA_004025085.1 of Thryonomys swinderianus. Classification (NCBI taxonomy): domain Eukaryota; kingdom Metazoa; phylum Chordata; class Mammalia; order Rodentia; family Thryonomyidae; genus Thryonomys; species Thryonomys swinderianus. Next base: position 12,782 of record PVIC010021012.1, on the reverse strand, counting down.
CTCAAACTATTAGTCAAATACATGGGATCCTGTCAAGAATCCTCATAATCCTCTAGTTTCATTGAATCTTAGTGGAATTAAGTTTAAATATAATTCACTGAACTCAGGTGTAGTTGAAAAATAACACTTTCCCTCAGCTGAGCAGCATGATGCCTTCAGAGCAGCACTTACACGAGCAGCTGGTGACCATGTTGGGTGGTCGTCTGCACTAGCTGATCAGGTACTTTTACGGGAGGTACTTTTTTTTTTGAATACCCCAAATGGGCATTACATGTCAAGTATTAGGTAACGCATCAAGTATCAAGCAGGGCACCAAATGGTGAGGTCCTCAATAGCTAAAATAAAGATGCTATTATATAGTTTAAAAATGTTATTTATTTTACACTTAAACAATGTTTTTAGTTGTGAAGATGAGCAAAGGGCCATGCTCCCAGAGTTGGATATCAAGGTGAGAATTTAGGCAGAAAACTTAATGGCCAAAAGAAAATATAAACCAGTTTATATACACGCAGCACCTGACAAATGCTCTTACATTATAATTTATCTCGATTCCAAAATAACTTTGAAAGATCAGCTAGAAAGTTATTATTATCCCTGTATTTCTTACCAAAGGAAAGACAGAATCATGGAAAATAGGACAGCTTATAAAAAGCCATTTCTAACTTAGACTTTAGCTGAAAACTTTTTCTACTATCTCCAGGTTGCCAAAATTACATTTCAGCTCTTCCATCCCTTGCCCCAGGCAGAAATAACAAACTGCCATTATACTCTTTCTCCTTAAACCTGACAGGCGCCCTCAAGAGTTTTTTCAAACAATACTCCAGGCAGCCACTTGAGTGGATTAGAATCATGCAAGAGGAATATTATTTGCTGACCTTGCACCCTTTCTACTTTCCCATATTATCTTCTAGTGGTTTGATCTCTGTGAAAAGCAAGATACAATTCTGCTGAAGACATATGCCTTTGTTTTCTCAGCCTGTTGAAATAAGAAACCATGGGCCGGAGATTTAGTTTAGTGGTTCCAGCGCCTGCCTAGCAAGTGCAAGATCCCTGGTTCAATCCCCAGTAACTACATAAAACCATACCGGGTGTGGTGACTCAAGCCCACCAGCAATCAATACCACAGTGCCGGGTGTGGTGGCTCACGCCTGTAATCCCAGCACTCGGGAAGCAAAGGCAGGAAGACTGCTGAGTTCGAGGCTTGCCTGGGCTCCATAGTGAGCTCAGGGCCAGCCTGAACCACAAAGTGAGACCCTGTCTCAAAAAAAAAAAAAAAAGTAATAGATAAAAACAATGGAAACCAATAGAATGCGTGACTGTGAGCACTCTGTGAGAATTGCCAAACTGAGTTTGCTGTAGGCCTTGGTGTTCCATAACACAAACCATCCTTCCGAAAACATACGTGAGCCTTGCTACCAGGGGAGCAATTAACCGACTACCGACAGAAGCTTCCGAAAGGTTCAAGTTCAAAGTCAAGTGAAAACTGTAAACATTCTCAAATGTATTTTGCATTTATAATGCAAGCTGTGTGGAGGTGTAGCATCTTTTTGTATGAGAACGAAAAGTCGTGCTGGCCTTTGAGTAATGGAGTCAACTGTTTGTACTCTAGTACTAGAGTTAAGAATTCACTTACTTGAGAAGTAACTTTGGTAGGTGCAGTCTGAAGTCAACCCAGAAGCGCTAATTGCTTTTAATGCCACTGTGTAGTTGATGCCACAGGTGACACACCCCAGGAGGCAGTGACTCTGATGTGTGTGACACTTAGACTGTCCCACGTGTGACTCCAGAACTATCTCGTAGGTTTGGGCCACTGTCTCGAAAGTCCAGCTCACATTGATTACTGACTGGCTGACCTGAGAGACTGTTACACCGGCTGGACAACACGGCACTTAAATGAGAAAAAAGGAAAAGAAGTGTTTTGTTTTTACTGAAGATTATCTATGAAAATAAAAAAACACCAAGAATGATAGTTTGACTGTTTTATTCAATATCCTAAATTTCTCAAGCTACCCGTTGTTAAAAACTTTGCCAGTGCCTCCAATGCCTCTTGTAAGATCAACCGTACAGTGGTGAGGAATCTCACCAAGAACAAGGTGTGTGAACAGGTTCTGAGTGATGCGAGCTACCCATTTTTTTTCTTTCAGATAAGAAAGAAATCCTTTGTTGTCCCCCAACATGAACAACCCCAGCTGCAAAAATTTAAAGCAATGGTTGCATTCACCTGTTCTCCCAATAATATCTTATTTGCAATACAATGCATTTTGCCTTTATGGAGCATTTCATAGTATATCACTGCTATAACACCTCGATTTCATGCCCACCTAAGAACCACAGCTACCTTGATTTTCCAGGAACCCTTACACAGGATGTGGGATAGTTAGGAGCTTCATGTGCTTTAGCATCTTCTCTATTCTGCTGCTTTTTTTTTATTCGGTGTTTTAATTTTTACATCCCCAAATGTCATCTGTCATTGTATATAAAATAAAATACTCTCCAAAGAAGTAAAAGTAACTTGCTAAATTTCATTCATGCACAAGGCTAAGAAGCAGTAACGGTTTTCTTGTATGAATCTTTTCTTTCTGGTCCAGGAGACCAGAGTTGAACTCAAACTCTTGCAAGTCAGCTGCTGGAACCACTGAGCTAACTTCCTGGTCCTACTTGTACGAACCTCTAACTACCCACCAGGCACTATGCTAAATGTTTTGCAGCATTAGTTAACTTGATATGACTACTATATAAGACTCTTGTTGGGGCTGGAGATTTAGCTCAGTGGTTCCAGCGCCCGCCTAGCAAGCACAAGGGTCCCTGGTTCGATCTCTGGTAACCACAAACAACAATACCAGGGGTGGTGGCTCATGCCCACTGGCAATCAGTACCACATACTACAAATGCCAGATTTGGTGGCTCAAGCCTGTAATCCCAGCACTCAGGAGGCAGAACAAGAGGACTGCTGAGTTCGAGGCTTGCCTGGGCCATATAGTGAGCTGATGGCCAGACTGACCAACAATGTGAGACCCTGTCTCAAAAAAAAAAAAATTTTAAAAAGACTATTGTCTTCCTCTTACTGATTAGGAAACTGAAACTCAGGGAGCATTTTATTTTTAGAGAAAGATGTGAACAGGCTGAGTCAAAGAGATAAATAATAAATCAATTCATCTGGATTACAGGTTAGCTGTATTGGTAAATGGTGTCATGAGAGAATATAAATTAACAAATTCCTTTGCTGACTCAGAGGGTTCCTCCTTGATGCCAGTGGAAGACAACAGATAAATTTTTTGGTGATATTTTATAAAGCTTGTAAAATGTTGAAAGTTCTAAGGAAGGGGCTTTTTGAAAGACCCCCACGTTTACTGTCTTTTGGTTACACTTAGGGTGTACTAAATAAAGTGTGTATCTTTTTTTTTTTAATGAGATGGGGTCTCATTTTGTAGTTCAGGCTGGCCCTGAGCTCACTCACTATGTAGCCCAGAAAAACCCTGAACTCAGCAGTCCTCCTCCCTCTGCCTCCTAAGTGCTGGGCTTACAGGAGTGAACCACCATGCCTGGCACTGTGGAATGTGGTACTGATTGCTGGTGGGTGTGAGTCACCATGTCCAGTAATGCTGTATGTGATTCTGGGGATCAAACTCAGGACCTTGTGCTTGTGAGGCAGGTGCTGGAACCACTGAGCTAAATCTCTGGCTCAAATTTATTTATTTATTTATTTTTTTTTAAGACTGGGTCTCAGTTTGTAGTTCAGGCTGTTCCTGAGCTCACTATGTAGCCCAGGCAAGCCTGGAACTCAGCAATCCTCCTGCCTCTGCCTCCCAAGTGCTGGGATTACAGGCATGAGCCACCATGCCCGGCACTGTGGTATGTGGTATTGATTGCTGGTGGGCGTGAGTCACCATGCCCAGCATTGGTGTACGTGGTTACTGGGATCGAACTCAGGACCTGCGCTTGCGAGGCAGGTGCCGGAACCACTGAGCTAAATCTCCGGCCCTCAAATTTATATCTTAAAGTGATTCTGAAGGACCTTTGTGAAGTCAGCATTCAAACTGATGGCTGGGTGCTACGTACCTGTTTCCAGAGGCACGCTATAGCTGGGCAGGCTCCGTCCAGCCTCTGTTTCGGCCACCGCGGTGACAGAGAACACCGAGCCGCAGGGCAGGCCCGCCATGGTGCAGGCCTCTCCCTTGCTGCTGCACTGATACAGCCCCTTCTCCCCCTGGGCAGTCACCGTGTAAGTGGCATCATCATTAGTGGCTTGCCAGTGCACACTGATTGTGGAGAATGCATCCTTTGAAATATTTTTTATCTCAGGACTGCAAGCAGCTAAGAGATTTTAATTATTAGTTGAAATAGCTTGAGTAAAAAAAAAATATATATATATATATACATATATAGATCATCTGTCCCATTTGGTCTAAAACTGACTGTCCCCCAGAGGAGATCACCATAGTTTTTAGCCATACCATGCATATATGGCAGATGCATAGAAACTCTGTGTGGAAAACACTGTTCTTTTGACTAGATATTGAGTTCCAATATGGCTGGACTAATCGGAGAATGTTTAAGAGCATTCTGTAGTCAAAGGCAAAAGTAACTAAGACAAACATTGTCTACATATCTTCATGGCGTGTGTACAGGGAAGTCCCCAGCAGTAAAAAGAAGTCAATGTTTGAGGGGATTTATTACCAAAACTTACCCCTTTCTCCACTGTACCCCCTTTTGTTCTCTTCTTTCCACCTTTTTCTTTCACCTTCTCCTCTGCCTCTCCTCATTACCACAGGGGCTCTGTTAGTTTCCACTGAGTGGCTAATGGAATTTAACCTTTTTCTAAGTCTTGCTGGTTGGACCCGACACACGTGATGGATCATTCAGACACCAGCGCGAGAGGGCCTGGTTTTTCTGTACCTGTAGTGATCAAGCGGGACGTGCATGACATATTGCTGCCCCGGACTTCACTGAATGAATACACCGTGACATCGTACTTGGTATCACACTCCAGAGCCGAGAGGGTGCAAGCAGGGGCAGTGTCATTGCATTCTACTGTGTTGTATCCGGCGACAGCCTTGGTTTCGTAGAATTCGGCACCTCGGACAGGAGACCACACGATTTCCACTCTGTCACTGGACACCAACACGGGGTTAATGCCACTAGGACAACAGGGCGCTGAAAACAGAAGCAAAGAGAAAGGAAAGTCAGTCCAAGAGCAATGCCTCCAGAAGGGGTTACTGAGTCCCGACCTCCCCATGGCCACAGCCTCTGCCGCTGTCCTCCCAAAGTGCCACGAAGAGCCTCCTCCAGGTCTGCTCCACTCCAACCATGCTGTAATTCCCACTGCACGAGGGTAAACCCGCAGTGTGACGTTCCCTTATGTCCTGCTACGTTTTCTCCATCTCTGGCACATCAGACCTCTTCATCCCCTACCTCACGAATGCTCCCCCTTGGCTTTGCCTTGAAGCCTCCTGAGCCCTCTGCTGGAAGTCTTTCTGCCTGTTTGGCCTGACAGTCAAACTTGGTCTAATTTTTCTGATACTATCAGTCTTCCTAGACACTAAACCGGCCAAAAGTGGGGTACCTAGGGTGTATAATTGTATTAGTAGATCCTAGAAGAGGCCCTGAAGAATCCCATGCCCTAAAGAAACTCAGCTTGGCATTTCTTTGAGATGTCCTGGTCCTAATTCAAAGCTAAATTCCATCCATTCTTTTAACTCCAGTGCAAGGCCATTTTGGAAGGTTCTCTGTCCTTCAGACTTTGCTGATAGCCCCTTACTCCAGATTCCAAAAGAACCAATTATTTGGATCTTTCAGCCTGATACAATTTATTCTAATCCCACTAGTACTCTTGCATAATTATATCACTCTTCATTATAAGTATAGTTAATTTTTGTTTTTTTGAGACAGGGTCTCGCTTTGTAGTTCAGGCTAGCTCTGAGCTCACTATGTAGCCCAGGCAAGCCTTGAACTCAGCAATCCTCCTCTCTCTGCCTCCCGAGTGCTGGGATTACAGGCGTGAGCCACCACGCCCGGCTAATTTTTTTTTTTCTTGAGACAGGGTCTCGCTTTGTAGTTCAGGCTGGCTCTGCGCTCACTATGTAGCCCAGGCAAGCCTGGAACTCAGCAATCCTCCTGCCTCTGCCTCCCAAGTGCTGGGATGACAGGTGTGAGCCACCATGCCCGGCACTTTGGTATGTGGTATTGATGGCTGGTGGACGTGAGTCACCACGCCCAGCATTGTATGTGGTTACCGGGATCGAACTCAGGGCCTTGCGCTTGCGGGCAGGTGCCGGAACCACTGAGCTAACTCTCTGGCCCCTAAGTATAGTTAATTTTAAGCCACTATTTGTTCTTCAAAACTCAAGCATCTTCCACAAGCTGATCACACTATGATAAATTAATGACTGAGAGATAAAGAAAATATAGTCTCTGTTCAATACAAGATCCAAACCTAGTAGATGATGACAGTAACGGTACAAGTGATACTAATAAAAATATTTGAATTCTGTTTGGTCATATACGAAGGCCATGTTATTATTGTCCCATTTTGTAGTGGAAGATAATAAATACCAAGGAGGGCATCATGACCCCCATTGCATGAATGAATTAGTTAGTGGTCAAGTTAAGACTCCAGCCCACATGTCCTAATTCAAAGACCTCACCTTATGTTGCATCTTTGCCATTGCATGTGTCTCTCTGGTCCCAGGGAACCAGTGAACTCTTGAAATCCAGGGTTTGTAACACCTTCAGGATCTACCATAACCCCGAACACTCAATAGACCATCACGAGAGGTTCAATTTTCAGAGAAGGGTTGAACCACTGCATTCTGTCCTCTCTTTTCACTTCTTAACCTTGCCTTCTTCTTAAGCCCAACTCCACAAAGCCAACTTTTCCTAGAGAGGGCAACCCATGAGACTAAAGATTTGCTTTGTTTTCTCAGCCCTACAATGACTCTCAGGCAATGAGTCAGTAAGTAAAGTAAGTGATCCATTTTCTGTAGCTGACTTTAGTGAACTCGAAACTCCCTTTTCAAGCATTCATTGTGACTCACCTGTGGTATAATTGAATACATCACCCAAAGGACTTTGTCCTGCCTTGTTATAGGCAAAAACACTAATAAAATAAGTGAAACCACACTCAGATAAGAAATTGCACTGGGTGAGGGAGGTATTGCAGTGTACTTCCAAGCCATCATCACTCTTGACAAAAGCCACGTAGTAATCACCCAGATCAACATTGGACCAGGCCACGGACAGATGGCCAGGGGGATCTTCTTGGATCGTCACTCTTCCAGGAGCACAAGCAACTAGGAAATGAGGAATAATAAGCAGCTATGAGATGATTGCAAAAGATAGATTCTTTTGCATCTCTGCAGTTACCTGAGATTTTAAGACAATCCAAATCATCAGCTCTAAGTTTTATAATAGATTATGCTTGGTATACAACATGCACAATTATGCACCAGAAATATTAGAGGATTTTTTTTTTTTTTTTTTTTTGAGACAGGGTCTCGCTTTGTAGTTCAGGCTGGCTCTGAGATCACTATGTAGCCCAGGCAAGCCTCGAACTCAGCAATCCTCCTGTCTCTGCCTCCTGAGTGCTGGGATTACAGGCGTGAGTCACCACGCCCAGCATTGTGGTATGTGGTATTGACGGCTGGTGGGCATGAGTCACCACGCCCAGCATTGTATGTGTTTACCAGGATCGAACTCAGGACCTTGCACCTGCGAGGCAGGCACCGGAACCACTGAGCTAAACCTCCGGCCCGAGAGGATTTTCTTTAAAGACCCAAATGTGTGCTTGGGTCTCATCGACCTATCCATGTTCTCTCATTGGATGAAATATTGTTTAAATTAGGCTTTCAGAGGTTTTAAGTCATTTTAAGAGATGGAGATTTTCACTATGAAAGTATTTGTTGAAATATTTGATCTCATTCAGAGACGCAGCCACTTTGAAGTAAGCAGAAGAGTGAATACCACAAAAGTTACCTGTTTTGGAGATAAAAATGTAGCTATCACTCTTTGTACTTTCTATCAACACTTTAACTTTCCCAACAATTCATTTCATTTCTGGAAGTGATGCAAGTGCTCTACCACTGAACTATACCTCCGGCCTGCCATAAAGCTCTGATAGAAATCTTGCTAAAATATGTTACATATTTCCGGGGCCACAGGAAACCACAGTACTTTCTAAACATAGTTCTCCTATTGGTAAATCAAGGTTATTCTCACAAGAAAGACTGATTGTGTTATATGCTTCCTGGACAGATAAGTGCACGGGACTAGTCAATGGCACTTAGCTCTGACTGCACGTTGGGGGTCAACGGGAGACCTTTTCACAAACTAGTCACATCTAGATTCTATTCTCTGCGGTTCTGGTTCAGCTGCTCTTAGGTGGGACCTGGGGATCAGGATGCTTTTAAAGTACATCCAAGAATTAAGAACTCCAGGTAGGTTCTCTCCTACATTAAATAACTAATTCTAAATGGCTGTGCTTTTGAAAGCATTTCTTATTTCTTCTTTCATCCTTAGCTATTCTGCTCTCATAACCAATTCGAATGCACCATCCACATTAAAGTACAGTTGTCAAAATAAAAGCCAAATCACTATAATTTAACATAACACTAAGAAAGTGTGGGTCTGAGGACTGTCCTTGTTTTTGTTGCTGTTTGTGTCTCTCTTAGAACAGGGTACATACGCTTAGTGATAATAGCACTTTCCTCTCTGCTCAGAAGCCTTTTAACTTAGAATGATGTAATTCTGACTGTTGGGTAAAGTGGACCTTATTACATTTTCTTTGGCTTAAAAGATTGAAATCAAATAAATCTAAGCTTGAACCTACTTATTATTGAAATGTCCTTGAGACAATTATTTAACCTCGCTGAGCTTCAATTTTATCTGGAAAGGAAAATAATAGAGACCACCTCACTGAGTAGCCAAAGAATTAAATGAAATATGTATGAATGTCTTTGAAAAATAGGTCTTCACAAAAGGTTAGTTGCAGTTCCCAAAACACAAACACTTTGAAATAGAATAAACTTCCACATATGTGTGTTCTTATATCTCTGATAAGGGTGGAAATGGGAGAATAGCTGCACACATTCAGAATTAGATATATCCCATCTTTATCTTAAAAAATAGTTTCCAACTAAGTCTTTGTCAAGAAGAGGCAGTAATATCTCTACCATATAGTTGGAATTATGTATGACTCCAACTGGATCTTAGAATTGTCTTAACTGTACCAATAGGAAAGAAAAAACTAAGAAAAGCTCTAGAACAGGAGCTGGATCTCCTCATTTTCAAATACAGTGTTGGTGCTTTTTATTGCAGAGTATCTGGTTTCCCTATCAATATTCAAACTCATTAGAATTTCCAATTTAATGCTTTCATTTAAACTCAGTTTGGTTTGCACTGTTAGCGGAATGTTCTAGAACACTGTGGGAAGCTTTGCTTTCCCTATGGCTGTCACTTTGACTTGCCAGTCCTGCAGTGATGTCACCCTTATTTACATACCCGTCTTCAGGGTGACTGCTGAAGAGGACTTGCTAGATCCAGCATCATTACTTGCTAAAACAGAAATCAGGTACTGAGTTCCACACTGGAGGGAAGAGATGCTGCAGGAACTGACAGTCGTACTACAGCTAAGCTCAGACGAGTTGCTCAAAGCCATCACGGTATAGTTGAAAGCTCCTTCTGTCGGTGTCCACGAAACAGATACCTTCAGAGCCCCACTGTCAAAAGACACTTGGATGTTGGTAGGGGCATGAGGACCTGCGTTTTTGAGAAAAAAAAAAAAATTAAGATTTTGTAGTAACCCAAAGAAGCCAAATGAATGATATTTAGCTTAACAGTGCTGAGGAGCTCAGAGGATAAATATAAGAGTTCAAAGAATAAGATTGGGGAACAGGGTGTGAGAGCTTATGACACATCTTCTGATACTGACACAGACTCACAATAATCCATGTGACCCTGGCCATTGTTCAGTTAATTACATACTTTCTCATCTACAAAATGGATATGGTACAATGAGTGTAAGGTACATATTTTGTGTGCACAGATGAATGAATATGTCCTTTAACAAGTGATTGAAGAATAAAACAAAATTACTGTTGGGAAGGGGGCTACCAGAGTAGCTCACAGGTAAAGCTCGTGCGTAGGCATCACAGGGCTCCTAGCTGGGGCCTCAGCAGCACAAAAACAAATGAGTAAATAAATAGATGAATAAACTAAAAGGGCCATCTGAGCATGTTATTATTGTATTTTATATCAAACAGTTTATTATTGATTGATGAAGCTAAACACATCCTTTATTTTTAACTGCTGCTAAGACTTTACTGTAACAGCTTTTAAGTCATAAATGCCTCTGGAGGAGCAGAGTTGCTCTGTATCCTAAATCACAGGGGAGGAAAGAGCTGAGTGTGGTGGCATACGCATGTAATACCAGCGCTGTGGGGAGGCTGAGGCAGAAGGGTCACAAATTCGAGTGCAGCCTGGGGAACTTAGCAACTCAGCAAAGCCCTCTATTGAAATAATAAAAGGTCTGGACGTGTAGATCAGGCCCTATGTGGGAAAAACAAGTCACCCTAAAACACTGTTGGCCACCCTTGCCAGCTGTGGGTTTAGCACTGTGCCGAAGCAGACCGGCCTCTGTGAACTAGCTGACTTGAAGTGAAGGAAAGGGCCTGCCGAGAAGGCCCAGAAAAGAAATCTGGAGCCTGCCTTGCAGAGCATTAGTTGAATCCCTGTGTCCCTGTACTCTAGATGTGTCCAGGGAATGTGGTCCCTCTGAAGCGATCAACTCGGCCAATATCTAGATTTCAGACTTACACAGTTTCACACCTGTAACCATCAATTTCTGTTGTTTCAAGTCACCCAGCTTTCAGTACTTTATTCCACAGCCCTGGCAGACCTGCATCCAAACTCTAGACGTTTTCGAACATGGAGAAACAAAAAAGAAAGACTTCAAAGGACCAGGTGGCTCTCTGTCTCTGCCCCACTACAGATGTGCCAGCCTATGTCACACTGTGCCTGTGTGCCTATAGCAAGGCCCTTGGTACACAGAACTGTGGCCGTCGCTGAAGGGCCTTAAACACAGTATAAGGATCACATGTCATCTGAATTTGTATTCCTATCAGATAAGCTATGACCAGCACAAAATGAGCCCTCAACTAATATTTGTGGGAAAATGCATGGGGGAAGGAGATGGAGAGGCAGAGAGATAGAGACAGACAGATAAACAGACAGACACAGACAGACACATACAAAAGGATAGCTAGGAAAAGGCCCTGGAGCCTGGTTTGTCACAGACATCCTAACTCATGACACATCAAACCCATATGACAAATTACTGCTTGTTATAGTTTTTCCCTGTAGAAATATATAAGGCAGATTCTTCTCTTTTCCTTAAATTTCTGCCTTGGCCCATAGACCATGGGGGCTTTCTATTCTTTTCCAAACTTAGGGAGAGTGCAGGCAACATTTCTGGTTACTTCCTACCCTTTCCTTTGTCTTCTCTAAGGGTTAAAACAGCAAATCTGATCCATCTAGCTGGGGAGAGTCTGGCATCTATTTAGGTCTATTTGCCTGGAGTGGACAACTAGCCCAGAGAAGAACAAGTCCTACTTCTTTTTTTTTTTTTTTGCTCATTTGAACAGCTCAGTTTGGATGCCCAGTTAATAGGCAGTAGGATCCCCTTTTTGGGGTTCCTGGGGTTAGGGGGTAAAATAACACATGCCACAGCCCGGCTTCTCAGCCTACAACCGGAGAAGGCATGGGAAGCCCCACATTAGCCCGAGGACTGAGATAAGGCCTTTGAGAAAGAATCTAACACCGATTCCCATCACAGCATAACCTCAGACAGGAGGAGCCGCATCTTGTTTGCTGCTGTAGCTCTGGAACAGTGCTAGCCTCACGCTGGCACACACGCATGAAATGTTGCCTACATGAATTCCTGTTTGGCCCAGTTCTTTCTGTTTGGACTATTGGCCTGAACCCAAGCGGAGTCAAGGGCTGATGGGTAAACCTAAGAAGGATCATCTCCTCTGGGTGATATTGGATGCTGCAGATGAGTTGAATATCAGAGCGGAAAGTGCTGCTCTCTGAATTCTCACAGCACTTCTTACCCATGCAGTAAGCGTTTAAACTGCTGAGAAGGAATAGTCAGGGGACTATAAATAACTTCATAATAAATTTAAAAACAGCTGCTGCCAGCTGCTCCGTACTTATCACTTAACATTGCTCTTGATGGCTGTAACGCACAGTCTCCTCATTAATCAAAAGTGAGATTATCTGGGGCTGAGATGAGAAATCCTTACTTGTTCTCTGATTGCAGATGGAGTCGTCCCCCGGGATTCCATTGGCATTCCATGCATACGCCTTGATGGTGTAGAGAGTCCCAGCATCTAAATTGCTGAAGGTCAAGGAAGTGTTTGTAGTATTCTCTTTCCAAATTCTGCCCAAACCATTGGCTTGCATAATGGACACGGAAAATCCAATTGCCATATGTACAGCTTCCCACTGCACAAGGATTGAATCTGGACTCGGAGAGCTTACTTCCAGGATTGGTGCAGCCAACACTAAAAAGACAATAACACAAAACAAAACAAAACAAAATGTGTTACAAAAGCCCAGTGGAAGATAATTCAAATTATCTAGCAATAAGTAAGTTAAGATTGATTGTTTATATTGTAAAATAATTACAATAATTGTAAATAATTAAAATAATTGCTTTGTGGGGCCGGAGGGTTAGCTCATTCCTTCAGGCGCCTGCCTTGCAAGCGCAAGGTCCTGAGTTCGATCTC
>PVIC010021011.1:16095-29055 GCA_004025085.1 Thryonomys swinderianus | reverse complement strand
CCTTAGGAACACAGAAAGATATAGATTATAAAATAGAAATAAAACTAAATGCTTTGAATGATATGGTTACTTATTTGGGTGATAAAGTAAAAGGTTTAAAAGCAAGAATAAAAATTAAATATCATACTGATTATGAGTGGGTATGTGTTACTAATAAAAAATATAATGAGGGCTGGAGGGTTAGCTCAGTGGTTCCAGCACCTGCCTCGCAAGCGCAAGGTCCTGAGTTCGATCCCCAGAAACCACATATAATGCTGGGCGTGGAGACACGCCCACCAGCAATCAACACCGCATACCACAATGCCGGACGTGGTGGCTCACGCCTGTAATCCCAGCACTCAGGAGGCAGAGACAAGAGGATTGCTGAGTTCGCGGTGGCTTGCCTGGGCACCATAGTGAGCTCAGGGCCAGCCTGAACTACAAAGCGAGACTCTGTCTCAAAAAAAATATATATTAATATAATATAATATAATATATATTATATATTATATATTATATATAAAATATATAATATATAAATTATCTATAATATATTATATATATTATATATTATATTTCAATATAAATGAAAAAATCATCTTCAAGGAGTTTGGCATAATACAAATAAATCTCTGAACTTATAACGACTTCATTGGGAAATTTTAGTATATGTGCTGCTGAAGCGAGCACATTGGGAAATTTTAGATATAAAAAGGGCTCCAGGGCCGGAGGGTTAGCTCAGTGGTTTCGGCGCCTGCCTCACAAGCATAAGGACCTGAGTTTGATCCCCGGTTACCACATATAACGCTGGGCGTGGTGGCTCACGCCTGTAATCCCAGCACTCGGGAGGCAGAGACGGGAGGATTGCTGAGTTCGCGGTGGCTTGCCTGGGCACCATAGTGAGCTCAGGGCCAGCCTGAACTACAAAGCAAGACCCTGTCTCCAAAAAGCAAAAAAAAAAAAAAAAAAAGGGCTCCAACAATAGGTATAGATGCAGCTCAGGCTGTTAAGGATTTTTTAAATCAGTTAAAAAAATACCATGCCCTCCTGGAAGTCGCTCTTTCCTATAGGATATGTGCTCCTGATAGAAGCAGGTTTGTTACTAACTGTTTTATTTCTGCTACTTTGTCTGGTATGAAGAGAAATAAATGAATTTACACAGACAGAAGTGTATAAGGAAAAGATATTTGAAAAACAACCTCATTTTTAAAAAATAAAAAAGGGGGAACTGTGGGAAGCGGGCTTTGCTCTAATCCCTTGTCAGGCCTGGAGATCTGCACCAGGCGCTGCATCATCTAGCAGTTGAGGGGTCTGCACTATCCAAACGGCGCTGCCCAGCTCCCAAGATAGACCTGCAGCCTCTGGGGCTGCTGCACTGGGATGCCCGACTGGGAAAGTTAAGTAAATGATTCCTGACCGGGCCCGCTGACCATTGTTTCTCAAGTTAGCAGCATGTTGTTTTCCTTCCAGTTTCTATGTAGGTTAGGACAGAATTCAATAGTTAGCAGAATTAATTAACTATATGATGGATGTACTTGTTCTTCTGGTCTTATTCTTCTGAAAGTTAAGCATTAACAGAGAATAGTACAAAGAAGTTAGAATAGTACAAAGAGTTAGGGAAAAGATTTAAGAGAATTGTAGTTTGACATTTGAGAAATTGATTCCAGATATATGATCATCATGTTTATAGTTACCACCTTGTTTCTGTTCTTATTCTTAAGATATGTACTGATTTCTTGACTGCCTGTTTTTGTTTCTGCCAACCCAATGATAAATGTATAAGATAATATGTAGCCATCATTGACGTCATGTTACCCTTCTAAATCAGTATAAATATAGCCTGATCAATAAACGTGGCACCTACTCAGTACTGACTGAGAGGTCCTCCAGAGCCCATCTGATTTCTTGTCTTTTTCTTAATCCGTACCCCTTGACTTCGTTACCCCTATGTTTTGCCCAGCAGGTCTGGACAGATAACTCAATCCCTGAAGTGACGGGGTTGACATGGCTGCGACGGGTGCAGTTTCTGGGTGGGACAATGGCCTGGATACTTCTGCAACGGCCCATGCTGGCCCTCACCCACCAAGCTTCAGAACCACAGATGCAGCGGGGTGAGGTAGCTTCTTCGAATCCCCACATCTCCAGACCTACTGCCACCGAGTCTTAGGCCCAGGAGGAGCTGAGCCAGAGCCTTCAGGTACTGCGGCTGGATTTCTGGCCAGAGCCCCTGATTAGTAGGTAGCCTGCTCACCTCGCCTGTCTGGGGCCTCCCCACCCTGCAGGGGCCCCCACGAGAAATCAGGAAAGTTAGCGGCCCTCTGCCCTTCTGACAGGAGGGTGGGCCTTGGGGTCTGGCCTAGCTCCACACAGGGACAATGGCCTGTGTCTGTCAGTTCTGCAGCCCCCGCCCCCACAAGCTAACCGGCAGGCTCCCTACCTCCACCACAGAGCCCCAGGGCCCACCTGCCCTCCAGAGGGAGGAGAGACACAAGGTGCCAAAAATGCTGTGCAGACCCACGTGGGGCCTCGGGTGCAGGAAGGTGTCCTGGGCCTGGGCCTGAGCTCTGCCTCTGCCCCAGTGACTCGGAGTGAGTGTATCAGGAGGCACTACCTGTGCCCTGCCTCTGAGTCAGGTGAGGCCTGAGCAGGAGGTTGGGGGGACTCTGCCGGGACTGAGGGGCTCCCTGCCAAGATGCCTACTGATAGGCCTGTAAGGGCCTCACTTTCCCATCTGTAAAGTACAGTTACTGGACCAGGGTCATTCTCAGAGTATGGAAAAAGACGGCTGTGGGCCGCAAAGTCCCTCTAAGAAAATGTCTTCCCTTTAAATCTACGAACCTGTGAGACCTTCCAGGTGTGGTGGTACACACCTGTAATCCCTGCTACTTGAGAGACTGAGGACAGTCTAAGCAACCAAAAAAAACTTAGTGAGACTCAGTCTTAAAGCAAAAAAAAATTTTTTTTGAGACAGGGGTCTTGCTTTGTAGTTCAGGCTGGCCCTGAGCTCACTACGTAGCCCAGGCAAGCCTCGAACTCAGCTATCCTCCTGCCTCTGCCTCCTGAGTGCTGGAATTACAGACCACCAAACCTCAGCATTTGTGGTACTGATTGCTAGTGGGCATGAGTCACTGTGCCCGGTATTGTTGTATGTGGTTACTAGGGACCAAATCAGGGACCTTGCGCTTGCTAGGCAGGCACTGAAACCACTGAGCTAAATCTCTGGCCCTTAAATCCGGAGGTTTATTTTAATAAATTATTAAGTGGTTCTTACATTTCTATTTTAAGTTATAATGCAATAAATTTGATAGACAAAGTTCACTTAAATAAAGTTCCTCCTCCCTTCCCCTTCTGTCCTCCTCTTCCAACTCCTCTTCCCCATTTTCATTCTGGTTCTTGTGAGCAAAAGGCATTAGAACCTCCAGACTAAACAGCCTCTGGGCCTGTGCCCTTGCCATCCTCTGAGTCACCCTCTTGGGCCACTGTTATCCTCGCTGCCTTAGGTGGGTTTTGACTCTTGGGTTTCAATGTGGAGAAGAAAGGGTGGACTGGCCTGAATCCCTGTCCCTGCCCTTTCTGAGGATATACTTTCCTTAGCTGGGCTCCTCTGGCCTTGAGGACCCGAGGTCAGCCCCAACCTCACAAAAAACACCCAGCGTTTGCTAAGGTCCCCTCCCCCTCTCCACCACCCACTGGTAGCCAGAGCACCAAGCCCATCAGTAACTCAGCCCTGGCTCCCCGGTGGCTTCCAAGAGCCTCCACAGCAAACAGTCCCTTCCCTGGTCACGAGCCACACCCGGGCCACCCAGGAGGATGAGCTTCGGGCCAAGTCCTAGGCAGAGGCAGCTGCCGCGGGGGCCTCCGGAGGCTGGACTCCGGCTGCTACTCACGTAGATGAGGTGGTCCCGGTAGCGGATGAGCAGGTTGCGCAGGATGCCCGCCTCGTTGAGGTCCCCCAGGCGGATCATGTCCTCCACGCCATGGATGGAGGTCGGGTGCATGGGCTTAATGTGCGTGGCCTTCTGCGGGGAGATCCAGTGCTCCTGTGGAGGCACAGCCCTCCGTCAGCTTGATGTCCTGGGCCCAGGCTGCGCTGCATGTGGGAAGGGGCCAGGGCAGCCCTCTGAGGCCAGACACCATCAGGACTCACAGCCCTCTTCCGGGATGGCACTGCCCACTGCAAGGTGGCAAGTGGAAGGGCAGGGACTCTGGGTCCCCCTGGCGGTTGTCATTAAGATGCGCAGACACCAGCCTTGTCACTTTGCAACGCAGAGTAGAAAGCACAGTCACTGGGGTCAGATTTGAACTCAAAGCCAGTGTTCAGTCAACAAATACTTTCTTAATGTCTGATAATGCCAAGAATGAACAGAAAGGCATCAGGAACCACAGAAGGAACTATTTAAATAGTGTGCTCAGGGACCACCTCTCTGGAAAGGCGCCATTTGAGTTAGCTCCAAATAAGGAGAAAGAAACCTCATAAGATGTGGAGAGGAAACACCGGGCCCAGGGAGACCAAGAACAGCAACTCGGAAGCCAGTGTAGGCATGGCATGTCAGAGGAAAGTGCACCACAAGAAGACATCAAGCTACGCTTCACAGGGGCGCAGGTGACGCATGGAGCAAGAGGGGAGCTGCGAAGTCTGAGAGCTGAGGGAGCAGAGGCAGCAGGTCTTCTGGCTCTCCTCTTCCCCCTGCAATATTCCCCATGTCCACGAGGTGACAGGTGGGTGCATCCTTCAGTTTGCAAAACCCTGGGTTCCTCCAGCCCTGGGAGGCGCCCTCTCCTGGGGGCGGGGTGGGGGGTCTCCAGCACCTTCTCAATTCCAGGCTTCAAAGCTGGAGTCTGACCTGAGCTTCAGGGTGTGGGTACGGTGGGAGCAGAGCCCCACAACCCCCTACGCCAAAATGCCAGGACCAAGGAGCCTGGAAGCAGATAGGACCCGCATCTGCACCACCGTCCAGCTCAAGCCCTCAGACTTCCTGAGGAGACGTGATGCGTGGCTCCTGTTCTCCCACTCCTGGGCCTCTCCAGCTTCTCTCAGCACAGCCAGCCCCGAGCTAGACACCAGCAGAAGTCCAGACCTTCGTCTCCCTGCCCCATCTGACTGGCACCCAGTCCTGCCCACGCAGAACCAAATGGTGGTAGCTACACCCCAGTGCAGACCCCCATCTCCCGCCTCTTGCAGGCACTCGGAGGGCAGGGATCAGGCAGCCTCCACCAGGCCACCACCCGAAACCCGTGCTCTGTGGCAGGAGATGCCGCCAAGGTCAGGCCCTTGAGCAGCCTCTCAGAGGCCCACAGGGCCAGGTGGGGAGGTCAACGACCCACCTGGCCTTTCCTGTCCCATGTGGAACATTCCTCACTTGCAGGCACCCTTTTTTTTTTTTTTTTTTTTTTTTTGCTTTTTGAGACAGGGTCTCGCTTTGTAGTTCAGGCTGGCCCTGAGCTCACTATGGTGCCCAGGCAAGCCGCCGCGAACTCAGCTATCCTCCTGTCCCTGCCTCCCGAGTGCTGGGATGACAGGCGTGAGCCACCACGTCCGGCATTAGGCACCCTATTGCTTGATAAAAGCTGAGCCGTTTGGAAAATTCTCTCTGCTTGTCCCCACTGCCACCTTGACATAGGCCTGGGCATGGCCAGAGGAGAAAGACTCCTGGGCAGGCTGCCTTCCCCACCGCAATGCGAGTTCCTCCCGGGGTGGTTCAGCACCAGGTTAGGAGGCAGCACAACCATCACGTGCCCGGAGCCATGGGCAGGCCACTTGGGCTTCTTGAGCCTCCCTGACCTCATCTACATAGTGGGCTGAGGACAACAGCTCCTCCTAGGGAATGCTGGGAGGACTGGGGGCCAGCCTTTTCCTGTCAGTCTGCACAGCACTGGGGCCAGGAAATGCTCAACGCACGCTGGGACGGAGTCCTCTCAAGTGTTTTGTTCTATGAAGATGACATAGGCCTAATTCGTTCCTCATAATGTTCAGGAACAGAATCACAAACCTCGTTCTGTGGTGACAAGGCAGACTCATGAGGTGAGTGACAGATCCAGCAAAAAAAGCCCAGCCAGCCACTTCCTCTCCCTGCTGAGGGCAGCAGCCTCAGGCCAAGGTCCACAGCATGACAGCTCAGCTGGGGCAAACTGTAACCAGGGCAGGAGCCAGGCCAAGCCCTGAGGAAATGCCAGACGGAGGGAGAGGGAAAATCGGGGAAAAGATGGGGTGGGGTAGGGGATGGGACAGAAGCAGGGGTGGGGGGTTGACTGAGAAATACCGACATAGACATAAACATGGACAACTCCGGGACTGAAGACACATTGAGAAAGAGCTGGCTGGGCCTGCTGCATGGAGGAAGGGAAGGAGGCTCTTCTGGCCCAGAGATTGGCTTCCAAAGTAGAGCCCAGGGTCCCAGAGAGAGCTGGGACCACAGCGTTTCACACAGAGCCTTTCAGGGAGACAACCCCAGGAGAGACCCCAGCTGAGCTCTGGGGAACCATGTGTGTGTGTGATTTGCACAGTGCCTGCTTCAGGTTGCTGGGAGTCCACAGCAGGACTCGGGGTAGAGGGCAATGGTCCAGAATGGAGGAGGGGCCGGGGACCCCAGGGTCCAGTGCCACTGAGGCAAACAGTCTCACTAAGGTGCCCCTGCCAGCTCTTTGTGCCCCTCCCCCCAGTACCCCCCAGTCTCAGGGCCTAGGGCACAGCACGAGAAGGGATCCAGTGACAGTTACGGGACACCAGATGACATGCAATACAAGCCAGGTGAAACCTAAGCTTGCAGGCGAAGTCCTTGGTCCCCACCTGGGGACCCCAGGCAGGTGCACAGGTCTGTCTGTGCTGCCAGCTGCGCCTTAAGTCCCTCCCTCTGTGACCATAACCTCAGAAGGGCTTCCTGGAGAGTCCTGGAGCTGGAGCCTCAGGAAGGATGCTGTAGCCCCCTGGTCCCAAGGCCCTGGGACAGTGGTGTGGCTGACAGAACCCGAGTATCACAGTCACCTCTGAGATGCTGAGCAGGGAAACTCATCCTGAGTCCTTGTCCCACCACTGCGTCATTTACGTAGCTAGCCATACGGCCCCTCTCAGGACCTTAGTTTCCCCAAAGGACAACGGTTGTAGTTCCAATGACAGAACGTGGGTCAAAGGGCTTTGCAAACCTGAAGGGATGCCCAGTGGGGCTCGGGAATCAGGAGACCCGTCCCCTCCACACCCGACACCCGGCCTAGAGACCCCGGGGCCTTGCCTGCCTGAGTACAGCCTCTGTCCCAGGGAACCGCAGCCTATTTTCCTCTCCCCCTCAGACTAGGAGCTGAGACAGGGACTCAGGTGTGTCTCCGTCCCCAGTGCCAGGCACGACAGCGGACACTCTGAGTTTGGTCCTTCATGTCCCTGCCACCATTCTGCACTGCACCTACGTGCCCCCAGTGTCACACACATGCAGCTGCATGCTGTGCCCATGCTCGGGGGACCGTGGCTTCAGAGCTCAGCTTCCCTGCACAAGGCCCCGTTGTCACTGCCCATGAAGTTTACACGTCCTGGGTCCCCTGTCTTCTGGGCCTGAGAAGGAAAGGGTATGTTCGCATGGCTCCCAGACCAGCTCCCGGTGGGCAGAGAATTCCTCTGAAGACATGACTGGAGAGGGCAAAGTCACAGGCACTTACAGACCACTCAACCTCAGGCTGGCACCCAACTTCATGAGGTGCTCTGTGAGTGTAGTTTCAGGAGCCAACAACCCCCAAGAGAGTTAGGGTTACCTACACCTCAGGGAAGAGGAGACAGAGGTGGGCAAGGAGGAGACCCGGCCAAGGCTGCACAGCTGGTAAGTGGGCAGGTGGGGTCTGACTCCACCTGTCCGTCTGCCTGGGGCTGATGCACTTCTTGCAGGCATCGCGGATGGAACGGGTGCGACTGGGGCAGGGAGGGGCCTTCGTGCAGGAGCAGAAGGAAAAGCTGCACGGAAGAGGCAGAGTGGGAGAGCAGGGACAGAGCCCCGCCCTCCGCACGAGTCCCTTCCGGGCCCTGCCCTGGGACGCTGGCAGCCCTGTGTCCCTCCCCATGCAGACCAGCACAGCTACTCACATTGCCTTCGTCGTCCACCACCTGGATCTGCCCCGAGTCGCAGAGTTTCACCACAGCCCCGATGGGCACGTCGAACTCCTGCCCAGATCGCAAGTCCATCCATACATAGTCCCCCTGTGGGCGAGAGGCCCATGAGCAGAGGCAGGCGCCCTCCCCAGCGGGCCTCTGCCTAACCCCAGTACCTCGCGAAGCTCTGCTTTGACACAGAGAAGAAAGAAAAGGCCAGGTCCTGGGCTGGGACTTCCATGATGTTACCAAGCCCTCTCGTGGAGCAGCCATTGCTCCCCCATTTTGCAGAGGAGTAAGTAGAGACTCAGAGAGAAAAGTTAATCACACAGCAGGACAGCTTCCAACCCGGGCTAGCCCAAAGTCTGGGTTTCCAGGACGTATACCTCACAGGGTTTCATACACAAACACCAAACCCCTCAAACTGCTTTTTCTGTCTTCAGGAGATGACACCCCAACTCTCAGGGTGGATTGTCAGCATCCTGGTGATGAGTCCTCTGCATACGGTGTATCTATCTGGAGGAGGCAGCCCTGACCTTGTAGGGAAGTGTCATTTTTATGTCCGCTGTATCATGTGGCCTGGATTCAGGTTCTCAGTACACACAGAGGGCCTCATGCAAAGCAAATCTAAAACTCAGAGTCAGAGAAATAGTGCAGATGTGGTAAAGATGTGTTAAGCACATACTGAATACAAGATGCTCATTGAGGAGCCGGAGATTTAGCTCAGTGGTTTAGGTGCCTGCCTCGCAAGCGCAAGGCCCTGAGTTCGATCCCTGGTAACCACATACAGTGCTGGGCATGGTGACTCACGCCCACCAGCAATCAATACCACATACCACAGTGCTGGGCATGGTGGCTCACGCCTGTAATCCCAGCACTCGGGAGGCAGAGGCAGTAAGATTGCTGAGTTCGAGGCTAGCCTGGGCTACATAGTGAGCTCAGGGCCAGCCTGAACTACAAAGTAAGACCCTGTCTCAAAAAAAATAAAATAAGGGCCGGAGGGTTAGCTCAGTGGTTCCGGCACCTGCCTTGCAAGTGCAAGGACCTGAGTTCGATCCCCGGTTACCACATATAATGCTGGGCGTGGTGGCTCACGCCTGTAATCCCAGCACTCAGGAGGCAGAGACGGGAGGATTGCTGAGTTCGCGGCGGCTTGCCTGGGCACCATGGTGAGCTCAGGGCCAGCCTGAACTACAAAGCGAGACCCTGTCTCCAAAAAAGCAAAAATAAAAATAAAAATATAAAATAAAATAAAGATGCTCATTGGTCTAAAACTGGAGATGGAGCAGTGACACTGGAGTCTGCATCCTATCTGAAGGAGACAGAGGTATATTACAGACAGAAGTATAATGCACCTGCAGAGGTATATTACTTGGATACTGGTGGGCACTGTGAAGCCAGGAAGGATGCCAGTGGTGGAGGATGACGGAGGTGGCCAGCCTCAGACTTGGAAGCTTGTCTGAGCTGAGACCAGAAGGGTGAGGAGCAGCCAGCTGAGGAATAGAGCAGGGAATAGTAGTTTGGACACAGGGAATGGCATGTGCAAAGACCCTGAGGCAGGAAGGAACAACGAGGAGGCTGTGGTGCAGGGTGTGATGAGCGAGCAAGAGGGAAGTCAGAGAGGTGGGCAGTGACCAGAACAAAAAGTCCTTTGCTCTTGAGGTAAAATATGGGTTTTTATTCTGATCCTAATACAGTTTGGTGGATGGCTCCCAAACTCACAAGGAGTGTGAGAGAATTTAGAAATCCTAGTAAAAATGTAATTTCATATCAAGTAACAGAGGTGTAACAGCTGATAAAATTCATCCATAACCAGCCCGGGGGAGTGGCCCAGTGGAAGTGACTCTGGGCGTGGAGTCAGGACCATCCTGAAAGAGAAGTCCACAGCCCTATCTCCAGCTTCCAAGCCTCAGTTTCCTTGTCCCTCAGCAAGGGATGGAGTCAGGCCAGCTCACGGCTGTGTCGGCCTCCTGTTTCTATCAGAACCTCACAGATGGGGCATGGGCATGTCAGAGACAGGCTCAAACCCGAGCTTTCTCACTGAAAAAGAGAAACTGCAGAGGGCTGGGGTGGAGGATGGAACTCACGCTACTGGGCATCCTCAGTGGCCCGGAGCGCCTCAGGCTGCTTCCCACAGGCCGCTTTTCATCCTCACGACCTCCTGACACCAGACCCTCGTACCATCAGCTTCCCTGGCCCACCGTGGAGCTCTGTGGCTGGCTGGAGCCTTTCCCACTGTGGGGAGCAACAAGAACAGACAGGAACAGGGCCCGCAGGCCCCAGGCGCCAGCCATAGGTGGGCACCAGGTCACACAGGCAGGAGTCAGATCATAAGCGTGAAAAGATGCCCCTGGGAGATGCAATGATGGATTTGCATTTTCATGTCCATCCGTGCACCGGTTCATCTGTCCACCCAGCTGTCCATCTCCACATCCGGCTGCTGTGTGAAGTGTGGAGAATGGAGTGCTCCCCTGGGCCCCACAGCCTCCACTCCCAACTCCCGTGCAGCCCCTCCCTGAAGCCTTGACTGCCCAGAGCTAGGTAGGCAGCAGGTCTCAGTGAGAGAGGAGGGGTGTGAGTGTGTGTGACACGAGTGCTGGGGTGGGGTGCCAGCCCAGGAGCAGGTGAGCCGAGCCTTTGGAATGAAATGCCTTTGACCTTCTCATGTAGGCAATTCTGTCTCCATCTTATCTCCACAAAGAGATCACAAAACATGGTCAGGGTTGCACAACTGCTTTGTGGGGACAGCCAGGACCAGAGAGCAGGACTGATGGACTCCAAACCCAGTTCTTTCCCAACATGCTCTAGGCCCAGTCCTGAGCAAAACAGGAAACACAGATAAGGTCCCTGGTCCTAGGAGGGGTCACTTGCAACTCCTGACTTGCATCTCCTGACTCAGGACAAATTCTGGCACACAGAAAAATTTGTTTCTCACTGAGAAAACACAAAGTAGCCAAAATAAACACCTGGTGGGCCTGGGGATTTAGGTCAAGTGGTATCGCGCCAACCTTGGATGTACAAGGGCCTGAGTTCAATCCCCAGTACTGCAAAAATAAATAAACTCACACCTTGTGACCAGGCATGGTGTGCAGACCTGTGATCCTAACACTCCAGGAGGCTGAGGAAGGAAGTGTGCAAGACAAGGTCCAGCCTGGACAAATTAGCAATTTATCGAGACTTTGCCTCAAAACAGAAAAATTTTTTAAAGGGCTGAGTGTAGCTCAATGCAAAAGCCTGAGTTCAATCCCAGTATTACTAAAACGAAACAAAAACAAAAACCTTGTATGAGTAGGGAAATAGAGGCTCACAGAGGACAGGGAAGTGCTCAGAGCCACACAGCAAGCAGAAGTGACTAGAACTCTTTCAAACTGAGGAAAGAGCAGGAGTGATTTTCATTTTGAGATTCATCCATCCACCCATCAGTAGTACGACAGTGACAACTATTTCTAGTCCAGGTCAGAGTGGGAGGAATGATTTCCAAATAACAATGAAGGGGCTGTAGGGAGATTCTGAGGTAAGACACTTTCTGAAGACAGAGAAAGTCCTGATGTCAGAATGTAGCCAGGAAGTAAGGGTCCTCGTTGTACAGGTGCAGAAACAGGAAAAGGCATGTGACACAGTCACTCATCCAATCAGCTTGTTGGTACCTGAGAGACAGAATCAGAACCAACATGGTGTCACTGGTGGGGAGGGCAGCGAGGGAGGAGAGGGTTGTGACAGAGGCTGAAGCTTCACTGAAGCAGGGGTTGGTCTCAAGGAGAGGGGGCCCAGCTCCAGGACTACACCCCAGGTTGGAGCGACGTCCAGCCACACTGTCCCACGACGACTTTAGACACAGAGGGGCAGCCACCCCTGCCGGAACCTCACTTTGAATTGAAGCTCCCCTTTGTGACAGTTCACATGCCTTAGTGACTTGTGTGACTTAGGACAAGTTGTAGATTTTCGACTGTCAAATCAGTGACTGAAAATTCTAAGCAACCAGGACATGGCAGGGGGTATTACAATCCCCAACTTAAAACTGTACTATAAAGCCACTGTGATGAAAACAAAACAAAACAAAACAAAAAGCTGCACGGTACTGGCAAAGTAACAGACCCAAGGATCAATGGAATAGATTAGAAGATCCAGAAACAACTCCGGATACACTAAGCCGCCTTATCTTTGACAAAAGAGCCAAACATCCTCAATGGAGGAAAGACAGCCTCTTTAACAAGTGGTACTTGAAAAATTGGGCTTTAACCTGCCAAAAACTAAAGTTAGACCTATCTCTTTCACCTTGTACAAAACTAAAATCACAATGGATTCAAGACTTAAACATTAAAACAGAAACAATAAACCTACTGCAAAACAGGTTAGGTAAAACTCTCGGAGACATTGGCTTAGGCAGAGACTTTATGAATAAAACCTCTGTAGCACAAGAACTAGCAGAAAGAATCAACAAATGGGATCTCATCCTACTAAAAAGCTTCTGCACAGCAAAAGAAACCACTGGCACTGCTAAAAGACAACCAACAACATGGGGAAAAATCTTTACTATCTGTCAGACAGAGGGCTACTATCTAGAATATATTTAGAACTTAAACAAATGAGTACCCCCAAGTTTAAAGACCCAATTTAAAAATGGGTATCTGAGGGCCGGAGGGTTAGCTCAGTGGTTCTGGCGCCTGCCTCGCGAGTGCAAGGACCTGAGTTCGATCCCCGGTAACCACATATAAGGCTGGGCGTGGAGACTCACGCCCACCAACAATCAACACCGCATACCACAATGCCGGACGTGGTGGCTCACGCCTGTAATCCCAGCAGTCGGGAGGTAGAGACAGGAGGATTGCTGGGTTCGCGGCGGCTTGCCTGGGCACCATAGTGAGCTCAGGGCCAGCCTGAACTACAAAGCGAGACCCTGTCTCCAAAAAAAG
>PVIC010021011.1:0-15995 GCA_004025085.1 Thryonomys swinderianus | reverse complement strand
AGAAAGGAACCCTTCTCCACTGCAGGTGGGATTGCAGACTTGTGCAACCATTGTGGCGATCCATGTGGAGATTCCTCAGAAAACTAGGACTAGAGGTCTCCTTCAACCCTGCTATTCCCCTGCTAGGAATATACTCAAAAAGAATTTTAAAAATCACGTTGGAAAGACATGTACACCCTCAGTTCATGATAGCCCAATCTTGGAAACAACCCAAATGCCTATCAGCTGGAGAATGGATAAGGAAGATGTGGGTTTTTTATTAAAATGGAGTATTACTTTGCCATAAAGAATGACAAATTTCATTCATTTATGTGCAAATGGATACACCTGGAGGACACACTAATAAGTGAAATAAATACATCACAGATAGGCAAATACTGGATCTTTTCCTTGGTATGAGAACCTGTAGATGTGAGTTCTAGAATGTATGATAATTTTTGTAAAATAGGAAATATCCAAAGGGAATTTGGTGTGGAACGTAATGAAGGAAAAGAATAAGGGGAAAGAAAATGAAAGAGCATATATATAAGGAGTGGGGGGTTGTGGGTAGGTAGGGACTTGGGTAAAAATGACACATTTATGTGGGTAAATATGTCATATGCTGGTACAAATTACCCAATGTTGTGTGTGATTGTGAGCTGTATATAAAATGTACCAATAAAGAATTCAAAAAAGAATCAGTGGCTGGAGCAGAAGGGACCTTAGCACCCCACCCCCAGCTTCACAGGCTCCCAGCCCCAGGGTACTCATTCCCTAGAATGGATCCACTTAAATATTCTCAAGCTTACCCCCAAATCCCAGCACCCCACCGCCACACACACTGGAGAGCCACCACACAGCCACGGTGAGCACGTAGCCAAGGGACTGGGCTTCTAGTTCCTATGACTTTAGGTGCATCATTCAGTCTCTGGTCATCACTTTCACCAGACTTAAAATGGAAAGAGGAGGCGCAAGTGAAGAGGAGAGACTTGCAAGCTCAGGCCTCCTCCCAGGCGTCAGAGCGGCCTCGGATCCACACCGGTTCCCACGGGGCCTCCGGCCTTTCTGCCTCCTCCTCCCCCCGGGACCCCCCTGCCCTTGGCAGGGTTGAGGAAGGACGCTGAGTCTGCCCGGTACCCACCCACACCCCGCAGCCTCATCTTCCTGAGGACTGGAGAACGGTTTTATCAGCCCCCTTTCACAGGCGGGAAAGACGAGTGTCTCACAGAGGCACCTAGGAGCAGAGGAGGGTCTGGCAGCTCACTCTGGCTGAGGAGGAGACCCAGAGCAACCCTGCTTTTCTGGCAGTTAACTGGCCAGCAAAGGTTGGCTGAGCCGCTCTGTGCCCTGGGGGCGGGGGACTACTGGCTCTCACCCCATGAAAGGCTCGAAGTTTCTCCTCCTGCCCAACCCACTCACCCACACTGCCTGGCTTTCCACACGCGAATTCTCCCTGCCCAGTGGGCAGGTTGGGGAGGTTCGCCCTGGGGTCCGGGCCCCATTCAGCACCCTGCGGTGCTGACCTTCTACATAACAGAGCCTAGAGCCCTGTGGCCAGCCCCACCCATGACGGGCGGGGAAACCGAGGCCCGGCGGGCCGGGCGCGCCTCTCACCGGCAGGACTGCGAAGGTCTTGAGCGCCTGGTTCAGGCTGCGCAGGAGCGCCCACTTGCCGGGCTGCGGGGCGGGCGCCTCGCCGGGGTCAGTGGGGCGGCCTGGGGGCTCCATGGCGCTCAGGGCCGGCGGCGGCGGCGGCGGCGGGGAGCAGCCTCGGGCTCCCTAATTCACCTAATCCGGCGCGCGCCCGCCCGCGCCGGGAACCCTAAACCCGGCCATCTGCCGGGGGCCCATGGCAACGGCGGCTTAGGTGACGCTGCGGGCGGGTGGGGAGGGGGCGACGCGCAACCCGGACCCCTCCTGCTGCGCGGATCGGGACGCCCCAACTTGGGGATTCCTGGTGGTTTCCTGGGGTCACAGCAGGGGGCCGAGCCTTGGGACCCTCGGGTAAGCGGCACCTGAACCGTCACTCTGAATGCAGTTTTGAAGAAAATCAGTATTAAATAATCGCAGGAATGTCATGGAGTAGAAGAGAAACTGTCCACTTGGGGGACTACAGGAAGCGGACGTCTCTGCCTCACTGGCCAACTCCAGACTGAAGACATCAAAGTCCTCCCTGGGGCACCTTTGGGGAAGGAACGAAGACCCTGTCTCGAGTCGCGGCACTCAGCCCTCCGGCCGGCTGTGCAGAATGTCCACCCACAGGAAGAGCCGCTGAGACCTGGGGCGCAGTCCCCTGGGTACCCGGATGCTGAGCCAACCTGGTGGCTCAGAGCTCACCCGGCAGTGGGCCAAGGCAGTGGGCCAAACCAGCTCCCGTGTCTGGGCATCCACCCTGGACTGGGCAGCTGACTCCAGCGCTGTGAGCCAGAGGTGGCCATACCACGCAGAGAGCCCTAAGATCTTCCACCCGCCCTTCTTATATCTTCCTTCTCTTGTCAAAGCCTCCTGGTTTTCTAGCTCCCTGCATGGTTTGGGTTCTGGAAGTGTCCCCAGCAAACAGCCTCAGGGAGTAGAGTAGAGGAATGTTAGGGAAGGGGACCAGCATGTTGCGCTCAGCACACAGCTGCAGGCGGCCCAGCCTCAGGACCCAGGGCTCCGCCGCCCAGCACAGAGCCTGCAGATGGCAGCGAGTCCCTGCCCCTTCCTGCACTCCTGTGGGACTTGCTTTCAAAACACGTCCTTCCTCCAGCCAAGCCCAGACCCAGCGGCCCCCTCAGTGAACCTGCCTCCTGGGTCCAGTGTCCGGAGACCAGCTGCTTGGACAGCAGAGCATGGTGGGCTCTCAGGTGGTTTCCACCTACAACAGTCTTCAGTGAGCACAGGCTCAGACCAAAGTGCAGAGGACAGTGTCAAGCAGACATGTCCTCAGAGCTCCCCGCCTACTGGGGTGGACAGACCCAGACACAGATAAGGATGGTACCACCAGATAAGGGACAGATGGCCCCGAGAGACAGGATAGTGTGGCTAAGAGCGCAGGTGCTGGAGCCGCACAGCTGAGCTTCAATCCCAGTTCAGCCACTGCCTGGCTGCTCGCTGGGGTGAGCTGCCCCACCTTGGGATGCCTTTGTTTCCCTGGCTGCCTGGGGATGCAATCGTTAACACCATAAGGCACTTGTGGGACTGAGAGGGTTGAGATGTGTGACACATTTTGATTGGTGCTGTGAGTATGATGTGCAGTATGGAGGGAGTCACAGTAAGGTGACCGCTTGGGGCCTTGTTCTTTTAGGCATTCCTGAGGAGAAAGGCATTCCAGCAGGAAGCAGGACTCAGGGCAATAGTAACCAAAGTGTGGAGACAAAAGGGCACGCTGGCTGGAGAGTTCCCTTGGGAAGGCCCTACAACTTGCACCTTCCTGCACCCAGATCCCCTGAGCTGGAACAATCCTCCACCCAACCTGTGCCAAAGACAAAGAGAAAATGAAAAGCAGCAACAGAGGAGGCTCATTATATGCAAAGGAATCTTGCTGTGATTATCAGTCAGTTTTGCAGCAGAAACCGGATGTTAGAAGGCAGTAGAAAGATATACTAAAAGTGTTGAAAGAGAAAAAAGCCTGTCAGCCAAGAATCTATGTCTGGTTTAGCTATCTTTCAAAGATACAGATGTGTCAGGTGTGCTGGTAATGAATGTTATCCCAGCTACTTGGTGGGCTGAGCCAAAGAATTAAGTGAAGCCAGACAATGTACCAAGACCTTGTCTCAAAACAAAAGTCTAAAAAGGTCTAGGGAGGTACTTGGATATAGAGTGTCCCTGGGTGCAAACACACACGCGCACACACAGCTGAAATTAAGACATTCCTAGGTAAATGCTGAGGAAGTTTGTCATTGTCTGACTTACCCTGTAAAATTTCTATGAATTAAAGGACATTGTAGAACAACAGAATAAACCAATCAAAAACAGGCAAAGGACTTGAATACGCATTTCTCCACAGGAGATATCCAAATGGATAAGAAGTACATGGAAAGATGCTCAGTGTCACTAATCACAAGGGAAATGTAAATCAAAATTACACTTGGATGGCTACTGTTAAAAAACAGACAGTAAGAAAAAAAAAAAACACCAGTAAGTAAAACCAGGCATGGTGGCTCACTCCTGTAATCCCAGCCCTCAGGAGGCAGAGACAGGAGGACTGCTCTGAGTTCAGGGCTTGTCTGGGCTACATAGTGAGCTCAGGGCCAGCCTGAACTACAAAGTGAGACCCTGTCTCAAAAAGTAAAACAAAAAATCCAAAAAACAAACAAAACAAACCAACAACAACAAAACAGTCAGTAAGCATTGGTGAGGATGGGGAGGAATTGGAACTCTTGTGTATTGCTGGTGGGAATGTGAAAGAGATTCTACACTTATGTTGTAGCAGCACTGTTCACAAGAGCTAAAAATGGGAACAGGTGGTGCCTATTGATAGATGACCAGATAAATAACATATACTGTATGCATTCCCATTGTCCAGCTTCTGAGAGGAAGGAAGTCCTGTCACCTGCAATAAAATGGGCCAACTTTGAGGGAACTACCAAAAAGCCACCACAAAAAGACAACTATATATGATTCACTCATATGAGGAGTCAAATTCAAAGAGACAGAGGATATAGTGATTCCCAGGTTTAAGGGCAGAAAGAAGAGCTATTGTCTGAAAGGGGAAACTTCACTTTTAGAAGATGAAAATAGTTATGGAGGTGGGTACTGGGAATGGCTATTGCAACAGTAGGAATTTATTTCTACTTAGCTGTGCACTTCAAAATAATTAAGATGGCAAATTTTGTTTTCTTTATATCAACAAAAACTAGACAAAATTAAAAGACACCAGAGTAACTCAAAGTCATATGAATGAAAAAGGCCACTGGTAAAAGTCACTATATAAGTAGACAAAGCCAGTTTTAACTGAACTTTGGGTTTATAATGTTTTTTCTTTTTCCCCATGTGAAAGCATAAAATAACGATAAATACGTACTAATAGACATACAAAGTATAAAGGAGTAATTTGTGATAACAGAAAAGGGGAGGAAAAGGGTATTGCATGAGATTGTAGTTCTTACAAACTATTGAAGCTAATTTGGTCTTAAACTATATTGTATATTTAAGAAGTTAATTGTAAATCAAAGGCCAACATTTACAGAAAAATACTTTTGGAAAGTTCTTTAAAAAGTAAGCAAAATGGAAAACCTTATATGGAAGAGGAAATGAAAAGGGAATCAAATCAGTACATGAGGATAAAGTTAATTAAACACGAAAGCAGTAATAGAGGAAAATTTTTAAAGTAGAGAAAACAAATAGCAAGGTAGATGTCCTTCCTTAGCAGAAATCACCTTCAGTGTAAATGGACTAAATTCTCCAATTAAAAGGCAAGTGTGGAGCTGTACATGGTGGCACACACCTGTAATCCTAGTACACTGGAAGGCTGAACCAGGAGGATTGCGAGTTTGAACCCAACCTGAACAATTTAGAGAGACCTTGTCTCAAAGTAAAAATATTAAAAAGCATGAAGATATTGCTCAGTGCAAAGATCCCAGTTTTGATACCCAGTTCACCACCAGCCACCAAAGAGTAGAGATAGCAGAGAAAGTAACACATATGATCCCACCACATGCTTATTGCCTGTAAGAGATTCACTTTTGATCTCAAGGCACAAATAGGTTCAAAATGGAAGGGCTTCATGCAAAAATAGGATTCCATGCAAACAACAACCATGGGAGAGGTGGCATATGTAAACTACTCTTACACCAAACATACTTGAAGTCAAAATTCTGACAAGAGGCAAAGGACATTATATTTTACTGAAAGGGTCAACCCAGTGGTCACCAACATACACTTATCTTCAAACTTCCCTGCCCACAAATCTGGACTAAGTACTTACAAGTCTCCACCTGGCCCCACCATAAAGTGGAAAATCATGTCAGACTGAAGCAGCCGAGCAAACAGCCTTCCTTGAGGTTCCCAGAGAAATGCTTCACGTGTGCCATAGACCTCCAGGTTCTTGTCCCCACATTGGCACCTACGAGTCCGCCCAAGCCCTCAGTCCCCGTGTGTTCATGAGGGGCAACTGCAAAGGCCTCACAGCTCCCGCTGCCCGGATCCCTGCAGAAGCCTCCTCACTCCCAGGCCTCCCCATGCCCTCTGTCCCCTGGGACCCTGGCTGTCACAGTTCCGTTTACAGAGGTTCTTTCTTGCTCTGGAAATTCCACCTGGACAGGCAGTGGGCACTTTCTCTCTGCATTCTTGGTGCCCGACCTGGCATGGGGAAAAGGACTCAGTGCTGTTTGCTTGGTGGGTGAGACAGGGCTGGAGGTAGCCTGAGACATTCCAGCAGTCCCCAGGCAAACCCACCTATTCCCAAGGCCATATCCACGATGGATCTCAGGGTGGGGATTTAGCTCAAGTGATACCACACCTACCTGTAAGCATAAGGGCCCTGAGTTTGATCCCTGGTACCCCCCTCCAAAAATAGCAACGACAACAAAAAACCAAAACACAACGGATCCTTCCAGACTAAGGTTCTTGCAGAGACCTGCAAATGCCACCCAGCATGGCCAGTTGACCTGTTCACTCCAAACTTTTGTGCCACTCCTCTTTCCTATACTGCAGCCTTCCCTGCCACTTTCCACCCCACTCTCAGCATGATGGCTCCTACCATGTCCAGACACACACAGCTCAAGTTTCAATAAGCCTCAGGGGCATTGTGGCAAAGGTGCCTATCTCAATCCTTGTGATAAAATGAGATTGGGTGTAGTATGCCTGACACATGGGAGGACCACCACGGATTCTATTCTGATGGATACAGCCCTTACCTAATGAATAAGCTTTCTTCACAGATGAAAGTATTTGGGTTCTTAGACCATTTTTATAAAGATGTCTCTTGATCTGGGATCCCGTGGGGTCAGAAAGGCAGGGAGGATGGGTGGGTACATGGATGGATGAAGGGATGGAGGATGGGTGAATACATGCCACTAATATGTCCTGTGTGGGGAGATTTTATACATGGAGAAAACCATTGTATCCTTTGAGGTCTGCTGAGACTTCATCCCAAACAGTAAGAGAGAAAAAGGGATGGGAAATGTCCCAGCCAGGACCACAGCTAATACAACCTCACCAGTGGTGGTTGTGGGAGTCTACAGAGCCTGAGCCAACCACTGAACTAACCATAGTACTGACACAGGCATTTTGGTCTCAGACATGCCCATGAGGTTGGGGCCATCATCAAGTTTTTGTTACATATGCAGGAAATGGCACAGCAACCCGCTGATAGCCACATAGCTGGAAGGTGAGGGAGCCAGGATTCTGCCTCGGGCCCTGGGGGTGAGGATGGTGCTTGGGTCTTCTGCACTTGGTGGCAGAGAAGACCAGTGCAGCTGAGGAGATGGGGAGCAGGAAGAGGAGGAAGAGGCCCCTCTTCAGGGGTCCCTGGGAGGCCTGGGACAGCAGGGAAGGGATGGAGTGCGACAGCCCCTGAGGCCTAAGGAGATGTCATCAGGCAGGACGGGAGGCCCAGTGTTTTGTGGATCTTACAGGAAAGCGAAGGAGGAGGCAAGATAAAGGCATCAGAAATGAGAGCAGGTAGCAGTGGGAAGAAGTGTGATTTTAGCTACATAACCACTGTGCTGAGAAAAGAGGCCTTTTTTCTCCACTTTACACGTGAGGAAAGGGAGCTCCAGAAGGCTATGTAATGTGCCCAAAGCTCCTCCCCATGCCAATAGCAAAGCTCAGCTTGGAGCCAGCTGTGTGGGCTCTGCCTTGCAGACCAGAGGGACACTGATGGGAGCCACCGTCAGATATGGACACCTATCCCCAGTAGAGGTCCCACAGGGTAGACGGGCCAGCTTTCAGAGGAAATAGTGGAGTGGGGCAAAGGGGCTCCAGTCAGCTAGAGGCCAGCCTGTGGGCAAACACCATAGGGGTGGGCCGGAGGGTTAGCTCAGAGGTTCCGGCACCTGCCTCGCAAGCGCAAGGTCCTGAGTTCGATCCCTGGTAACCACATACAATGCTGGGCGTGGAGAGTCACGCCCACCAGCAATCAATACCACATACCACAGTGCAGGGCATGGTAGCTCACGCCTGTCATCCCAGCACTCGGGAGGCAGAGACAGGAGGATTGCTGAGTTCCAGGCTTGCCTGGGCTACATAGTGAGCTCAGAGCCAGCCTGAACTACAAAGCGAGACCCTGTCTCAAAAAAAAAAAAAAAAAAAAAAAAAAAACACCATAGGGGTGATGAGGGCCGGGCCCATTTCTGAGAGGCTGTGTGTATCCTGACCCACCCAGCCCCTGGGGCGGGGGGCAGCCTGGCATACAGCACTCAGCAAAGGCCACCCTCTTTCTAAGATTCTGGCCATCTCTTTTGGGCCCTTGAGCAAGGTAGCAGGCCGAGAGGGCCTAGGATGGAACCTGCCTTGATCCTGCCCTCTTCCACATGAACACACTGAGTCCAGGTGGCCTCAGCCTGCAGAACAAGGCTGCTGTGTTCCCTCTAGTGGGCCAGTACGACCGGAAGCTGCTGGTCAAGTCCCCATAGTACCCGTCCCTCGAGCCCTGAGGCCCTGTGCCAGGCCCTCCTGGCCTGGGGCCCAGATTCCTGGATCCTGCTCTGGACACCAGAAGCTCATTAGAGACTCAGGCTGGTCACGGGGAAAGGCTGAGGCCTGAGGCCATTGTGGCCCCGAGGAGGAAGGGGGACTGGAGGGATTGGGTGAGTGGCAACACTTCTGTCTCCTCCTATAAAGACCCAAGGGGACTCTACCTGGGCTGTGTCTCACACACACCCTACCCCTGCTGCTCAAGGCCCTTGGTACAAACCAGGCTCAGGCCCTTTTGTAAGCATCCTTGCCAAGCCTGCCCCACGGACTTTCCTTGTGCCCTGTACAGTTTGATCCACAGGCTGGAATGCCCAGGATTTAGAGGTGTGGGTGAATCGATCATTTCTGCCCTGTGGCCCAGTCAGTGGATGGAGAAAGCCCCAGGGAGCGTCAGAGGGAGCCAGTGGCCTTCGAGAGGCAGGAAAAGCTTCCCAGCTGGTTTTTTTTTTTTTTTTTTTTTTTTTTGCTTTTTGGAGACAGGGTCTCGCTTTGTAGTTCAGGCTGGCCCTGAGCTCACTATGGTGCCCAGGCAAGCTGCCGCGAACTCAGCAATCCTCCTGTCTCTGCTTCCCGAGTGCTGGGATTACAGACGTTCCCAGCTGGTTTTAAAGAACATGCAGGGATTCTCCAGGACTGGAGAGGGACCCCACAGCCAAGCACACAGGCGAGCGGATGGGATGGCAGCAGGCTGAGCCCCCTGACCAGTCAGCCCTGACTCGGGTAAGGGCTGGGGGGCTCCGAGGTCCAGGCACGCTCACCTGCTGGAGAATCACCATGGCTCTGTGTCAGAGGTCCTGCTGCCCGTTGCCCGCTGCCCGCTGTCTGGCAGACACAGTTCTGCAGGGGAGAGACCACGTCAGCCTCTGAGCAGACCAGCCCTGGCAACCAGATGCCCGGCAGGGGTCACCCGGCACTCCCAAAGCCCAGGCCCCGCCTGCAGGGAACCCTCTGGCCTCAGCCCAGCTTGGAAAACCCAAGCCTCATCCTGTCCCCAGCTCTGCTGCCCAGAGAAGCTGAGCCATTGTCATTCTCTTAGCCAGTGTCATCTAGAGGCTCCCAAAGGGCTCCCAGGATGGACTGAGTCTACCTGCTTTGACAAAGGAGCCCAGAGACAGACTGAGACTGGCCTGAGGTCACAGAACCAGCCAGGGAAAATTCAGGGCCGGGACTTGGCCTCTGGCCTCTAGCTCAGGATGCCCCAGGAGTGTAGGTGACAGGGAACCTGGTCTGAGGGGATGATAGTACATATCCTATGTGTGCACATCTTGGCTAGAACCTTCCCAAGTATCCTTGCCTTTGGAAGGGAAGATTTAAATCCCCGCAGCTGGTGTTGAGAGCCCCTGCCACTGTCTCAGCCTTTTCTCTCCCTACCCTGCACAGCACCCTTCTTAGTGACTCACTATTCCTGAAGGCTCCCGGCTTCCCTCACACCTTCGGGCTTTGCTCACACTGCCCCTTCCTCCTGGACTTCTGACTGACTAGTGAGATCTTGCCTACGGTTAACGGCTCAGTTCAGACGGCACCTTCTCTAGGCTGCATTCCCTGACAGCCCAAGGGCGCCAGGAACCCGTTTACCTCAGTCCCAGCTCTGAGTGGATGCATGACGTGTCTAGATCAGGGCCCATTCCTGCCTCTGCTCCTGGTCAGGCAGTTGATCCAGGGCAGAGCCCGAGCTGCTGCCTTTTCTCCAGCCACTTACAGGCTCAGAGATGGGCGCAGTGTCCCGTGAGCCTGGAACAAGTGTGGCCATTAAAGGCATCTCTGGCCTCCAGGCCCTGGCATGAGGCCCTCTGGCCCCCAACCTGCCCACAGGATGCACATCAATTTTTCACAAGGGCCCATTGAGAGGCACTGGGGCATTTGATCCTCTGCCCATGACACTGCCTGACACCTGAGCCCTGACCTCCTGGCTGGGGGCTAGAGCTCTGGATCCAGAGGATACGTGGCCTTTCCTGAGCTCTCTGTGGAGCTGGGTGCCTGGCAGGGAAAAGAATTTAGAAAGGACCAGCAGGCAGCTCCCCCAGGAGCTTTGTCTGAAGAGGATGCCCAGGCCACTGTGCTGGCATCAGATGTTGGCATGAGACACAGAACTAGGGACCAAACCAGAGGTTTTATCAAAATGTAAGGGCTTTGGGGGATGCTAAGGGTGTGGAATTTAGGGCCCACTCATTACAAAAACTATGAGGTATGCATTTTATTTCCAAAAATAAAAGCTAGACCATGCTCAGGTTTATTGCTTTCATAGTGACAATGGCAATCGCAGTCAGTAATTGTATTTCTAAGCTCATCCTTATTCTACCTTGTCTCCGTGACATCCTGGCTGGTGGGGCTTCATACTTCTATATAACAGATGGGAAACTTGAAGCACAGAGAGAGGAAGTGACTTATCCAAGGAGAGAGATCAAGAATGTCAGGGAGAGACCAAAGGAGGCCAAGCGACAGGGCAGAGGTCTCTCTTTAACTCTCTAGCACCTGAGCATGCCTGTTGCTCTGGCCCCAAGAGGCTGCCCAGCCCCAGCCCCAGCGCACAGATGATTCAGTGAACACAGTACTCCTAGGCCCTTTTTTCCCCAGGGTTCAAATCTTCATCTTTCCAAGTTCGGGACAATTTCATTCAATGGCTACTATAGTGGCATCTCCATGGGTGGCAGGAAATCAACAAGCACATGGCAAAATACCCTCTCCCAGTGCCAGGATAAGAGCAACCCATCCTTACCTGAGTCCCAGCTGCACACTCGCCGTGTCCCACAAGCCTGGCCACAGCTTCCGTTTGCACGGAGAACTAAGAAGCTGGGGTCACCGGTCCAGTGCAGCCTGCAGATCTGCTGCCCTTCCTGGGTCTTGCCCCACGGCTCGCCCTGGATGCCTCTCTCTCCTGTTCTTTCCTCCCAGGCGGCTGTCCAGCCAGTGCTGCCACCCTCCCCCCCCTCACTCCAGAGCCTTCTCCCAGGAGGCGGAGCCCAAGGGGGCCTCCGAGGTCTGGGTATGGTGACATCAACACTGGGGGGGCGGGCTGGGCTGGGACTAATGTCCAGAGGCTGCCCAGGGCCCTGCACAGAGCGCCGCCAGCCAACAGGGAGGCAGGGACATTGCAGTCTCTGACTGTACTGCAGATAAGGGTGGGGCCCTGGGCCACTCACGAGGCCTCAGGTGCCCCCCTGTTATTTGCAGTAGCCTTATCTGCTGCCTCAGCACCCTGGAGGAAACTCCATTCTGATCCTAACTTGGTCACTGATTTGCTAGCTGCTCAGCCTCGCCTGAGAGTCTCTTCCCAGCCGCTCTCCTGTGTGACACTGAAATTCCTGTGGGGCCTGGCCAGGCCAGGCCAGCAGCAGGTGGAGTGCTGAGCGAGTGGTGTTCTGGCACCTTCTCTCTCTCCCTGCACACACTCCACCTGTGCCCCAGACCAATCTCTCCATGGAAGCTCACTGACTCAGTGATGCCCCTCCAATTTGTTCTTTATAATCTTTCATAATCATCCGGAAACTTTGCCAAACCAGCTAACTCCATCTTACCTGGACATGCGGTCATACTCAACTGATCTCAAACTTGTCGACTTTGGTACTTGACACATTTTGATGTGAATATTGTGTCCTGGTCCTTGTCATTTATTTGGCACTAGCCGTGCTAGCTAGACTGTCAGACTG
Organism: Thryonomys swinderianus; assembly: GCA_004025085.1. Lineage (NCBI taxonomy): Eukaryota > Metazoa > Chordata > Mammalia > Rodentia > Thryonomyidae > Thryonomys > Thryonomys swinderianus. The sequence continues at coordinate 3,750 of PVIC010021011.1, read as the reverse complement.
GCCACCCTTTGCAGCCATTGCGTGGCACTCATCCTCTCGCCCCTCAGAACCAGTTAACAAGGACCGAGGTACCACGGTAGAAGCAGCCTCACAAATCATTGGAACAAAGTGAAGTGAAAGGTATGACCGGAAGGGAAGGGCGCTTGAAGCTCTCTTATTAGCACTGGTGGAAAAGGTGGCCGGGAGGACCTCTTCCTAAGACACAGTGCTTTCTCGCACCCGCTCTGGCCCCCATCTGTGTACCTCTCCAAGAACAGTTCCAGGTCCTGCAGGAGCAGGGAAGCTTTGGGACGCCTGGCTGAGTCCTGGAGGAAGGCAGGAGGTGGAGAGGGCCACCAGCGTCCCCTGCTGGCCAAGGCTCGCCGAGGGGCCAGGCTCAGTCTCTGCCCCGCCTGGCTTCCCACATTCAGGGTGCTCCCGGCAGCCCTGGAAGGAGTCGCTCCAGAGCAGTTTCCATCTCTGGACTTCGCCTGTAGCTGATTACTTAGCCCTGGAGCTCCTCAGGTCACCTCTCTCGAAGGCTCCAGGCTGGCAAGGCAAGTGCCCTGGGCCCACACAGATGGCAAAAATGAGGCTGTCTGATTGGAGCACAGGGTGCCCATACCCCACAGTGGTAGCTGGGGCGGAACAGCTGTTGGGCTGGAGGGCGGTGGGGTGGGAAGGGTGTGAGAAGCTCTCAGATCCTTGTTAACTGCTACGCTTTCCTCGACGCCCACCACAACCAGGCAGTCTGCTAAGCAGGTCGCACAGTTCATTTCTCACGCTCCCAAGAGGGAATCTAGAAATCTGCCATTCTGTTGTGTGGTGATGGAACGCCTGAGACTGAGCACTTCCGAAGAAAAAGAGGCAAATTGTGGTTGTTTTGGAGGCTGAGAAGTCCAAACCTGGGTGGGCACATGGGGTAGTGGCCTGCTGCATCACAACTCAGCAAAAGACAGTGTCACTGTGGGCTCAAGTGCAGAAGCCATGAACTGGGCATGGAATAGAGCTTCAACATGTGTGGTGGCCTCACTCTAGCAACCTGCTCTCACGCTCACCAGAGGCCATCTGTTCCCTCCTGGTCACCTCTCACTAACCCCTTCCCTTCCGGTTCTGCCTTTCAATGCCTTTCCATCAGGAATCAGGCTTCCAGCGCAAGAGCTTTTGCAGGATCTCAGGTCTAAACCACAAAACGGATCTTGGCTCACTTTGCCCTCCTTCTCCACTCATGCTCCCTCCCATCTCAAGCCCAGCCTATTACGGAGGTCTGCGGACTCTGCCCTCAAAATCCACCTCAGCCCTGTTCTTCCCCAGTGCCCCCCTGGCTTCCCAGTTCCTCCCACAGCTCTGTGCTGGTCTCCCTGTCCCCATCTGGGCCTCAGAAGTCCATCTCCTCCATGTGGCTGACTGTCCTACTTGACCTAACAGACCAGAAGACCCCCAGCAGTAACTCTCAGTAACTCTGTGCAGTGTTTGGCGGGGTCAGAGCACGAGTATTAGTCTTTCCCAGCAGGACTGCCTGCTTCTTGTCTCCCCAGGGCTTGGAGTGGGGCTTGGCAAAGTCAGCCTTCTGCCAATTTTCTGCATGAAAGAGAAAGTGAAGACCCCACAGATCTCAGACTATAGACACTTGCTCATCTCTCTGGCCAGAGGGCCGCCACCCACTGCATCCCCGCAAACCAGGGACAGGCAGGCAAGGAAGGTGTTTCGGGAATTGCAGTAACATTTATTCTGAGAGGAGAACAGGCTTCCTCTTCCCCAGCCCAAGGTGGCCTCTGAGAGGAGTGGAGCCCAGGTCTGGGTGGTGTGGGCTGCAGGTTGCCCGGGTCATAAGGTGAACAAAATAATTGCTCTCCTCAACTCACCTTGATTCTCACCTGCACAGTCCCTGGGAATCCTGGGGAGAGAAACCCCAGCCCAGCCAGGAACCTGCCTGGCTCACGAGAGGGCTTCGGTACAGCTTGCTGAGGGCGGGAGGCACATTGGGCCCCCAGGCTGAAGCCCACCCTGGTCTGCCACCTGGCTCTGATTTCCCCACATCCTGAGGGGTATGGCTCAACAAAAGACCCATGTGTCAGCCCCAGAGCCCCGGGCTGGCTTCCCTAGTACTCGCCTCTTCAGCCCTGAATCAGGAGTCGTAATTTAGAATAGACATTAAAAAGAATGACGTGCATGAGCATATAGTGTGTAAGCACACAGAGATAAACACACACACGGGTATTCCCTTGCCCTTGCTCAGCACTTGTTAGCTAGAGTGCTGACAAATAGGAACCATCAGCCTCACTTTGCAGAGGGGGCAATCGAGGCACAGGATTTTTAAGTGACTTTGCTCTTGGTCACATGCAGAGTCTCAGTCCCAGTTTCTCGAGGGGAGGCCCCAGCTTGTGAGAAGGGATCCTCGTGTGCTCCTTGTCCTTCAGTTCCTGGCCCTTGCTGTGATCCAGGGCTAGAGCCAGGAGAAGGAGGCAAAACTCAGTCAGGCCACTGGCCCGCACTTCCCGGTCAGGAGTCAAAGCTGAGGCTCCCAGAAGGAAGTCGGACTCTTGAAATAAACACACTTTTCATTTGCTTGCTGTGTCTGGTCTGGAAGGACTGAGGAGAACCCAGGTGGATCATGGCACCAGTGGGCACGATGAATTGTCCAGTGATGCTGTTGGCAGCAGCCCGTGGATGTCAAGATACAGATCCCTTTATCTTCACCCCTGAGGAGGCCTGGTTTCATCCACATCCCTCCCCAGATGAAATCTAAACAAAATCAGAAGACCAACAAGACCAACAAGACTTTTCTAGGGGGAAAAGAGGGGGCTCAGGATTTCCTTTAAAAACCCCTGGTTAGTGCCGGGCGTGGTGGCTCATGCCTGTCATTCCAGCACTCGGGAGGCAGAAGCAGGAGGATTGCTGAGTTCGAGGCTTGCCTGGGCTCCATAGTGAGCTCAGAGCCAGCCTGAACTACAAAGCGAGACCCTGTCTCAAAAAAAAAAAAAAAAACTGTAAAATTGAGATTTCTAAAACTGAAAAAATACAAAACAGTGAAGATTAAAAGGAACGTCTTGGTCCAGACAGCAAGAACAGTGTTGTCTTCCTCAGTTCTCTGGGGGGAATGTTGGGGGCCTCTGGTCGGGTAACAGAGCTACCATCTCCTGCCACGGCTGCTAGGGGACAGGGTCCCGAGGCTGGCACCACCACCACAGAGTCCTTTCTCCTAGGAGCCATGCAGCAAAGGGGGCAAAGCTCCCCCGTGGGTCCCTAGGGCCCCTCTGCCCACCTGAGGCAGTAGCTGGGCGCGTTCCTTTCCACATCAGGCAGTGGGGGGTCAGGAAGGTGCCCCTTCCTCACCGTGGCCACTATCTCTTCAGGGTCCTCAGACCAGGGACTGCGGGTCACGGACTGCAGCTCCCTGTCTGGGCATCTGCCTCTGAGAAGACCTGAGGGCAGAGGCGAGACCCAAGGCAGAGACGGGCCGCACTTTCCCGGAGTGTCTGGGATCTTGCTTGTTTGACGAATCTCTACCATCTCTACCGAGTGAATCAGTGGGTGGGTGGGAGGACAGGATTAGACAGTTAGACACGTTTCCCATATTCTAGCCTGACCAGGAATCTAGCTGGTTCCCAACAAGTCTTTTCAAGGTGACTTGAAAACCAGATGTAGCTGACACAGAAAATGAGGTCCGGGAGATTGCAGTGGGCCAAGGACGCAAAAAGCAGGAATGGGGCTTGGGGCCATGGCAGTCTGTGTGTAAACAAGTGACATGTTGGCACTCCTCAACAGACG
>PVIC010021010.1:0-28964 GCA_004025085.1 Thryonomys swinderianus | reverse complement strand
GCGCAAGGACCTGAGTTCGATCCCCGGTTACCACATATAATGCTGGGTGTGGTGGCTCACGCCTGTAATCCCAGCACTCGGGAGGCAGAGACAGGAGGATTGCTGAGTTCGCGGCGGCTTGCCTGGGCACCATAGTGAGCTCAGGGCCAGCCTGAACTACAAAGCGAGACCCTGTCTCCAAAAAAGCAAAAAAAAAAAAGAAAGTGTATGGGGAGATGCAAAAGGTCAGGGATAGGAGGGGACTGGATTGCCCCAGTGTATCCTGGAACTCACAGCAATCCTCCTGCCTCTGCCTCCTGAGTGCTGAGATTGTAGGCATGAGCCACCACACCCGGCACTGTGGTATGTGGTACTGCTTGCTGGTAGATGTGAGTCACCACGCCTGGTAGTGTTGTATGTAGTTTCCAGGGATTGAACTCCAGACCTTGTGCTTGCTAGGAAAACACCTTCACCACTGAGCTAAATCAATGGCCCTAAATCACAGTTCTTAAAGCTGAAATGCTCCTGAAGAATGAGGCAAAGCCTTAGTATTAGGAATACCAGGGGATCTTTGTTTTCAGTTTTGAAATGTTAGCTGTCTGTTTATTGTTTCACTTTCAGATTTCAACGTGATCACCATTTTATGAGACTGTAAATGTTAAGTGTCTAGGTCTTTCATGTGGAGTCACTGACAGTGGTATCTCAGAGGAGACGTGTAGGCTATAAAAGCATCCTGCTTCTCAGGATCATCCCCTTAGCCCACAATATTTAAGCAAACACATTGTGAAAAAAAGCAAGGTGATACATACCTAATCTTAGGAGAGTTCCAGAACAGAGGTCAGAGCTGACTCACTCCCTTGAAAAGTTTAAAGTTACAAAATAAAAAGCTTCTTGGGCTGGAGATTGAACTCAGTGGTGCCTGCGCTGCCTACCAAGCAAAAGGTCCCTGGTTGATTCCAGTAACTACATACAATGATATGATATCGGGCATGGTGACTCACGCCCACCAACAGTCAGTACCATACCCTACAATGCTGAGCATGGTGGCTACGCCTGTAATCCCAGCACTGGGGAGGCAGAAGCAGGAGGATTGCTGAGTCCAAGGCTTGCCTGGGCTATATAGTGAGCTCAGAGCCAGCCTGAACTACAAAGCGAGACCCTGCCTCAAAAAAAAAAAAAAGCTTCTTTTGGACACAAGTTGTAAGACATCTCATTCATGTTTAGTCTCAGAAATACTAATTGAATATGCTGTTATAATAAACCAAAGAGTGGATGCTAAAGCGACTGATGAACACAGTAACAGTCAGTTTAACTGTAGAATCTACAGTCATATGAAGCCATCATATTTAACAAACATTCCTGATATAGTTCATTAATAATTTTGAAATGCTCTGTACTGGTGGCAAACCTGTGACATAGTAGCCACAGCAGGCTGCTTGGTATCACTGAAAGCTCTGAAAGGTTCCCCCTCCCTGTGCCTATATCTGGTGTTGTAATCTATATTAGTATTTTTTTAAATCAAAGCTCATGAGTGAAGACAAATATAAACGCAAACTATAAGCAAGCCATTTATTTGTTCTGTACAATGCTAATGTTTTATTTTTCCCTCAAGACTATTTACCCTACACATTCTTTGAAATGTATCCTTTTACATTTATTTGAGAATTTCAACAAAATCAAGTTGCTGCCAAACTTATCATTATCCTCCCTGTACAAGATGTGATTAAAAAGAGCAAAATAATCAAAATAACAACTGCACTAAAAGATGCATTGCCATAAATTTCCCTCAAAGTACTCTCTTCACTGAGAACACACTCATCCCATCATTTTGCCACTTTCTGAAGAATTCTCAAAGTCGTCTCTCTTGAGTGTCTTAACTTGTGCTGTCCTCACTGCCTCAATACTCTGAACTGATTCAAACTGTCTACTTTCATGGTCATTTCTACTTTGTTGAATGAAGAGCAGGAAATTGCACAGTGCCATATACACTGAGGAAGATGCATGGAGATACTTTACAATGTTTTATGGGCCTCCCTTTCTGCTGGGTGGCATTTCACTGAGTTTAAAAAAAATCATACTTTGTAAAGACACAAAAGAGGGCTTCCAGACCTGCTCCAGAAACTGTCAATGACTGGCAGGTGTGTCTGAACCAAGTGAGAGTACTCTGAGTCGGATTCATAGCAATTTGTCTTTTAATGTAAACATTATGTTTTATTTGAGCATTAACTGCATATTTTGATCATCTCTTGTATGTATTTGACTTTCACCAGACTAAAGCTTTGATACAATAACAGTGCCATTCTGTTTCACCTAAGCAATAATGTAAACGTATGTCTGATCATAGGCAACTATATGTAAAAATTATACATTGTATATTCAGCCTTAGCATGGGAGAGGGTATAAACAAATATTTGAAATACCAACTGTTTTCCTTAGTAATGGAACCTAGATACCTTCTAATTTTAATTTCTATATTCTGTATTTTTTAAATTTCCTTCATTCATAATTACATTTAGTTAAACTCAATTGTATTAGATTCTGTATCACATTTTCTTGTGTACATAGATATTTTCAATGAAAGGAATCCACAAGAAACTGAAGATCTAATATTGTAACATTCATTAAGAAAAGCTTCCTTCTATGGAAGACAAGGGGAGGAATCCCTGAGGAGCTCACATGCCTGTTCTTAATGCCTAGCGACCCATACACTCAAAAAAATAAGCTATATCTCCAATGGTAAATACTCAACATGCTTTTACACTAATATCCTAAGTAGCTAATATTTCTACAGGATTTTTTCTTTTCAAAAAGGCATTAAAGATGAAGAAATTTGCATAATGCTTCCATGCTTATATTTCTGAGCAGTAAAAGTATCTACCAGTGAATTGGGAATTACAAAAATCTAATTATACTTACATCAATGAACATAAAGGGTTTGATGATTAAAATAGCTTTGTAACCATTCAAAAAACCCACAGAGCTCAAAAAGAAGAAAATGTGTATATTCCAAAATACTATGACAGCAAAGACCTGATTTAGAAGGAGGAAAGAGATTAATTGGCATCAAAAAGCCCAGAAACCAACAGAATGAAAAATGGGTATTAAAAAAGACTGTATCAATATAACGCATTTTTCTGGTATTATATTTTTATTATGCATGTCCTCAGAAAGGAATTGTCAGTACATAAAAGGCTACTCAGAGGCAATTCATCTCCCTGCTTGCAAAGCATCTTCATCTGCCCCACTCATATTTTATGATTTACTTCAATGGAATAAGAGCTTGTGCCCCCTTCAACTTTGGAATAGTGAACTTGAAGCAGGACTGTCTACCAGAAGTCAGCACACAGCATGACCAAACACCAAATTCACCAACTAATCAATTACAAAATTTAAACATGAAATGTGCATCTATAATGTACACATGTGTATACATAATGTATTTATTTATATGAATGGAAAAGGACAATTATTCCATAAAATAAATTTGATATGGCAAGTTTTGTAAATCAATCCTGTAGTACAAATTGATCTTTGGGGCCAGTGGTCTTAATCAAGTGGGTTCACATTCTGATTCTATCACTCCCTATTCCCCAACTTTCTTCAACTGGCCAACTACTATTCTCGTAGTAGGTAGTTTCTTTTCTTTTCTTTTTTTTTTTTTGAGGCAGGGTCTCATTTTGTAGTTCAGGCTGGCCCTGAGCTCACTATGTAGCCAAGGCAAGCCTCGAACTCAGCAATCCTCCTGCCTCTGCCTTCCAAGTGCTGGGATTATAGGTGTGAGCCACCACGCCCAGCACTGTGGTATGTGGTTACCAGGGATCAAACTCAGGACCTTGCGCTTGCAAGGCAGGCACCAGGACCACTGAGCTAAATCTCCAGCCCAGTAGGTAGTTTCTTATTTGACTCCTTTTCCAAGAAATCTTTCCGAGTGTCCCCAGACTCCATCTGTGAGTACTTGGCTTTCCCAACGAAGAACTGAGTTCATTACAACGTTTCTAGTTGTCTGTCAAGTTTAGTACATTGTGTATTCCTTGAAAGCAAAGATAATATCTTATCTATCATATCTGTAGCACACACCAGATACTCAGTAAGACAGCTGATGAAACAATGAATGCTTTTCAACATTCACAAGACCAGACGACCAAATGTACTTCCTGAATATATGCACCTCACTAGTCATTCTTCTCACTATAGTGTCCCATCTTTTTAGAAAATCTGGTTCCCTGACTTTTCTAAAATGGCCAATGGAACATACAAGCTCATCTTCAATATTATACATTCTATTTGTGCTATGAATATCGTGATCCCACACATAATCAAATATGAATTAACATTTAGAATTTAGACTCAGAAACCAAACTCAAAATGTTATTAGAAAATTGAACTAGGAGGTGCTATAGAGACGGGACAAGTGTCATGTGTTCTTTCTGTTTGTGATGCAAGAAGCCATCTCTACATAGGAGGAAAGCAGAAGGCTGCCTTGGAGGGGGGGCGGGGAGAGCAAGAGTAGCAGAACAAGCAGGTAACGAAAATTAGCGCGCAGAGTGGGGGAGGGCAAGGAAGGGCCTACTGGTTACAGAGGACATTCTTGAATATATACTTATTGTGAGTTTACTAAGTTTCTCATACTAGAGTCTGTATATCATCTGATATATTTCCACTAAATTCCCTGATTTACCTTTTCTTTTCCCAATCTACTGACTATACACACACACACACACACACTTTTTTTTTTTTTTGAGACAGGGTCTTGCTTTGTAGTTCAGGCTGGCCCTGAGCTCACTATGTAGCCCAGGTAAGCCTCAAACTCAGCAATCCTCCTGCCTCTGCCTCCCAAGTGCTGGGATGACAGGAGTGAGCCACCACACCTGGCTACTGACTATATTTTAAATTCACAGATTACCCTTGGCTTTAAAGGGATGTGCCTAAGCAAGGTATCGCATCCAGAATTCTCGCCCAATTTTCTCTTTGGAAAGACTCTCTGGATATGAGTCATTGTAATTACACAGGTGGTAATTTCCAAAATGTTGTAGCAGCAGAGAAGTTCTATTTTTGTAGCATTACTATGTCAAGCTTTCTTCTTCCCAAACCTCTATTCTTCTCTTAAAAAATGTTTGGCAGTTTCTTCCTCAGTTATTCCCAGCAGAGCACAAAGGACTGAGGGTGAGGAAGGCAAGATAGTGCTAGAAGGACCTGGACCATCCAATTCGGCATTATTCCACCTACTTAGCTTAGCATTTGCTCTGCCATCTACTAATCCTTGCTCCACAAATAAGCAAAACAGTAACAAAACCAATATGCTGGTATTTCTTCATGCCATCTTGCCACATTATCATATCCATATATCTTTCTGCAAGTTCTTAGCCAAGAAAATTGGAGGAAGATACAGATTGATTAGTCAGGATCAAGAGGCACTGATCCACCTTTTACAAGGTAGTAAGTTGTTGACCTTTTGAAAGCACAAGAATGATGTTTCACTTAAGGGAGTTTTTTTTTTTAAACTAGTGTGTCTCTAAAATGTCAGGCTTTATTCCTGCATCATTAAACAAATTAGGCATAATATGCTTAATCTTTAAGTGACTATTTTAAACAAGTCAAAAGGCCATTCTGAATGTCAACAGGAAGATGATTTTGGGTGCAAAGCTAAATGAAAGCTCATGCAGGGATGAGAAATACGGTAATCGTGTTTTCTTTTTAGAATGAGAAAACTAATATTAAAACAAAGTTAGTAATATAGATATAGTTAAAATAGAACTAAGATAAAAATATTTCCCCTTGTCAAACCTGTACTTTCTATAATGAAATCATCATGCAATATTTAATTCTAAGACAATTTAGAGTGAACATCAAAATTAATTACATTAACTAAAGTGTAAAAAAACACAGCAGAGCCAGGCGTCGTGGCTCACGCCTGTAATCCCAGCACTCAGGAGGCAGAGACAGGAGGATTGCTGAGTTTGAGGCCTGCCTGGACTACATAGTGAGCTCAAAGCCAGCCCGAACTACAAAAGTGAGACCCTGTCTCAAAAAAAAAAAAAAAAAAACAACAACAGCAGAGGGTGTAATTTTGGAAACAAATTATAGCACTGTTGAAACATAATGGTTAGATCACTTTTATTTGGGTACAATGAATAATATTTGGTGTTTTGCCTGGTTTGCTTTAGCTTCTTTTGAATTAAATGTAAGTTAATCTACAGAAACTCACAAGCTATATTTCCTTTAGGATATTCTTTTCAGAGAAAAGGAAAAATTTTCAAAGAACATATTTAATATGGGAAATTACTCATTGCATAATATAAGATCATTTATCCAATATGAGATCATTTAAAGTTTTAAATGTAAATACTACAAATAATATACTTCAGTTCAATAACTACACTAGTCTTTCAATTTTCAGAAGTAAAAACAACTCATCTTTCACTATAAATATGTTCAGTTCATCTGAAATCAAAGAAGGCCAATGAAAAGCTGAGACAAGTAACAAGAAGTCTAATACACTACGCTTATTTATTTCCTTTCATGTTTTCTTTTTTCTTGTTCTAGAAATTATTGACAGTTTTTATAGATGTCTAAACAGTTTCTGACAAGTGGGATAGTAGGACCTGCTGTACAGAGTGTCTAAGACCTAAGCTCTAAAACAAAACAAATCTATATTTCTGCACTATATCACATCCTTCCTGAATTGTATGGCATTAAACATGTTATTTAATTTTAATAGGCCTCCAATTATTTATAAATTAGGAATATACTAGTGACTATATCACAGGATCATTTCGAGAATAGGGGACTTAGAAAGTACACAGCACCATTCCTGAACAGTATCAGAACATAATGTATTTAACAGAAACACTTATTGAAAGCATGCTATATGACAGCCACTACACTTAATGCTACATACATTTTACTAATTTTAAATAAATTCACAAGATAATGAAACAAAAATGTTCAAAAATGTTTTAGCAGAAAGTAAAGCGAATAAAAGCTTTAAATGTTGAGTTTGTATAGTTTAATGATTTACAACAACTATTTGTAAAATGATGAGATGCTTACTTTATAATTTACACACTGCTTATTGCAGCATTTGACTCATGAATCAATTACACAGTGATGATCAAAATATATGATAAAGCCAGGCATGGTGGCTCACGCCTGTAATCCCAGCACTCGGGAGGCAGAGACAGGAGGATTGCTGAGTTCCAGGTTTGCCTGGGCTACATAGTGAGCTCAGGGCCAGCCTGAACTACAAAGCAAGACCCTGTCTTAAAAAAAAAAAAATATATATATATATATATGATAAATGTTTAAAATTTTAATTTATTCATTAAAGAGAAAATCATATTAACCACAGTCCCCCTCAGAAGGTCCCTCTTCATTTTGAACACACTTATCACACCGTTCTTGCCACTTTATGACACAAGTTTGGAAGTCCTCTTCTGTGACGTCAAGTGCCATCCAGGGGAAATTCAGTTTCCAGAAACATTACATTGTGTCTTCATTAACTGGATCTCATACTATGAAACTTTTGACTTGGGTCACAAAGCCAAAGACCATGAAAGATGAACATTTTCCATCATATCAGGATATCAAGGCAGCCACAACAGTGCATCTAATATGACTTACAAAAGGACTTCATAGCTGCTTGTGTAAGTGGCACGAAAGTTCCTGGATGTGTACTTAAAATGAAAGAGGGTTTTTGGAGGGAGTTTAATGATAATGTATCTTTTTAGGTAAATAAATTTTAATATTTACCATGTTTTTAATCATACTCGTAACTCCACAAAAAAGGTATACCCTAAATACATATCTAAAAATCCTGTTTATCCACAATATATGCAAGATACCTGTACAAATATTTTAAGACCAGAAACTGGTCTTAAATTTAAACCTGAAAAGAAAGAATGAGGGAAAGGACATTCTCAAAGATTCACTAAAATCTATGTAAATTCAGTACAGGCAGATATTAGAGGGAAGTAAACTGAAATATTTTATATATACACTTTTTGTAGTACTGGGGTGAGGGACTGAACCTAGGGTCATTGCTCTGAGCGATATCCTTATTCTTATCAAACAGCTTATCCTTTTGGGTTTTTTTTATTTTTATTTTCAGATTCTTCCCTCTTGCCAAGTTGGCCAGAACGTGATCAAGCTTGTGATCCTCCTGTCCAAGCCACCCAGGTGTGTACCACCACACTTGGTTGTATTTTTAAATTTTCTTTGGAGTCACAATGTACTTCCAAACAAGCCACTTTCCAGGTTAGTATACCCTACACATGTATCTTATTTGAGCATTTAAAATATCTGATTAGATATCTTTGATAGAAGCAGTCTCTACTTCATCTTGTGCCCTACCCCTCTATATTATAGTATGATCTTCAAGACACTTCGGGTGGTTTTGCTACTGTTCTGACGCCGAGGGGACAGGTGAGAATGTACAGTGTCTACTTTTTAAAAAGCTGAGCAGTGACAAGTGAAGGACAATGAAGTATTAAGATTCAGAGAGAACACAGTTGAGAAATAGTGACCACCTGCTGGGAAGCCAAAGAAGCACTACAGGGAAGGCAGGAGACAGGAAGGCAAGGAAGACCTTTGTCGTCAGCAAGCTGCAGCAGCATTCAGAAGCGGTGCTGTTCTTGCACTGTTGTGGTGCTCTTGCTACTCCCACACAGGTGAGACTGGAGACAGTCTGACTCCAGAAGGTGAAGGCTCCCCAACTCGCCAAGCACAGCCTATTCTGTAGACTGCCACAGACTCATGTTGGAGCCATCTGTTTACTGCTGTTCAATTTGATTATAAGCTTTGTCCACCACCAAAAGGGAATATTAATCTGTCTTGTTATTAAAGAATAAAATACACAATCAGAAAATATGTCCATCAACAGATGAACAGATAAAAAATGTGGATAAAAAATGCATGTGTTGTGGAGTATGCATTTTCTTTTCTGCTAAAGAAAGCTAAATTTGGGTCATTGTATGCAAATGAATGGAGCTTGAAACCATAATTAAACAAAATAAATCAGATAAACAAGCTTAAATATCATATGGGTTCTCTCACATGTGAAACCCAAAACATAACTAAAGAGCAGAATTAAAGATAGGTAAAGGAAACAAAGTCATGTTTTGCAAATGGAAAGGGGGCCAAGAGATGGAGAGAAAAAGAGGGCATAAAGAGAATGAAGATCCACCATGTACATGTACCAACTACCCACAAGAAAAGTAATCATCATGTATCACAAACAAGAATTTGAAAAAAGTAAGGGATGTGGATCTAGCAATGGCCAATACCTCAGAAATGATCTTTGTCGGTGTTACTGACAAGTTTAGTTCAGCTGAAGTGACCTGTGCACATTTCACTCTTTTCAGCAGCTGATGCTGGATGACAAAGAGCGTGAGGAGGGGTCACCAAGCCACTCCCTCCCCCTTTACCACCTCTGACACTCACTGAAATTAAACTCCAGCAACTTCTCCCACACACACAGTATTGTCCTGTCGCTGCAGGACTCAGCATGAGCAGAAAATATAAATAGCAAAGAATCTTAACTTATCTTCCTCAAAGTAAATAGAATTGAAGAAAAAGAAATGTTGGATAAGTATTGCTCATTTTACTGATGTTCCTTTTTCCAAGTTTGGTCCTTCGGGAAGAAAACCCTCACTTCCTTTTTTAAAAGCATCCACTTTTACCACAGCTGGAAACAAAAATTGCAAGCAAGCTTTCAGCCGTGACAAAGGTACCTCCGGGCACCGGGGACTCAGCGTGGTATCCCAGGGAGCCCCCAAACCATTCGCAGACAATGGCAAGGTCTACCATGTGAGAGCTCAGGCAGCACAAGCAGAGAGGACAGCGGAAAACAGCAGAGGATCCTCTGCTCCCCGAATATTATTATTGTTTTATTCAGCCTTCAGAAGTTATCTTCCCAGGCTCAGCTGTTTTGTTCTCCTGCTGACAGGTGAGAAAACACTTAAAACTGTGAAAGCAATAACCTTGGCAGTACACACATAATAATTATTTTTACTTCTTTAGGAATCCTTGATTAAAGTTACCAAGCAGAAGATAAGTGTGTTTATGATAAATATTGCTATGATTTTTTTCCCCTAGGCAAGCTTTCAACTGTTGTATCTTTCAAAGTTGAGGTCATCCATTTATAGCATCCTCCACAGAGGCTTGTCAGTCATGTTTTTATTTTCATTACATTGTTTCATCCTCACCACTTGTCCTGCATTTCTCTCTCCCACATCAACTGTCATTATATTATGTGCCATTAGGTAACATCTGCGTTGATTTTCCTATCTAATGGAACAATGGTAACAACTCCTATGACCTTTGGATTTTCTCCACTTAGTCTTCAATCATCTTTGAGCTCATTTTTCCTTGACATGTTTCTGACCACAACAGCCAAGATGAGGAAATGTAGACTAGATCCTTGATGCTCACAAAGGGATTTTATTCACAACCAATATATTCTTGTAATTTGCTAGAAGTGTTTATTCTCAGACCCCAGCCCAGACCTTCTGAATCAGAACCCTCATTTAGTTAATAAGATGTCCCAGTACTGATACCGTTTATGCTTGAGAAGATTAAACATAAACAGTGGAGATGTTAGGTGCATAACTTATAGGTGCTCAAAATTTTCTTCCCAGGAGTATTCTTTAGTGGATCAGGGTTGTTTGGTAGGGTAGGAATTATGTAGGCTTCATAGAATAGAAGTGAGAAAGTTGGACCACATGGCTTGGCCAACTCCGACCAGAGGAAAAGGGTGAGGACTGAAAAGGCAGCCCTACACTTGTCTCAGATGGTCCCTGTCACTTGGTTTGGGAGTGGCCAAGTGCAGGGGTGAATTTTTCCAAGAATTCTAGTCCAACAAAGGAAGCACCAGTTGTCAACATAATTTACCATAATAACAGAAACACTGGACTCTAATGTTGCATCATTAGTCACTTGAAATTCAATGAATTGAGTGTTCTCAGATTTAAGATGATTTCTGTCCTTCTTGACTTCATTTTCTTCTTATTCTCCCCATACTTCGACTTTCCTCCAGTCATCTAAAGCTCAGTGTTAATGTTTTAAATGATGCTTCCACACTTTCTTAACTTCACCGTCTATGGAATCATCTGACTTTGGCATTCAGCATGGCTTTGAGATTCATGCTACTCCTTATTCTGTTTTTGGGGGGTATTTTTTGCTGTACACTATGTAGAACACACTCTCATGCAATATTTTTAGGAAGGTGATGTAAAAGCTACAATAGATGAATAAAATTCTCTGGAATTATTTAACTATACTTTTTAGTATCTATATTTGCATTATTTGTAATATGTTTGTCATTATATGGCAATTTTTATGATGTTTTATCAAAGTATCAATAATCTAAAGTCAGCTGGAAAGAAAAGCTTAAAAATAAGTCAGTGAATCAACCCCTCACTCACCAGTCACGCTCTCCAGATAGTGTCAGAACCCTCACACTGAGGTACTAGCACGCTGAGAACAACTCAGGGACACAACTTCAGGTCTCCTGGTGGTCAGTGGGTAACAAGCTGGCTACTTTCCAAGGACTTACTCCAGTTGGTAATGAGGAAGAACTTCAGAGAAGCTTTTAATTGTTCTCACATCTTTCCTTCCCTTTTCTTCTAGCCCAGGGACACCTAATCACTCCAGAGAAAGGAAAAATCTTATTTCTAATGTATACTAATTTCTCTGTTTTACCCCTACTTTGGCAGGATTTATATTTGTGCTGAGAACTTGTACTTTACCTTCTGTGACAATTGAAATCTAGAAAAGCACTTGAAGACTCCTGTCTAACTCATGAGCAGGGTATGGAAATGTGGGTGTTTTAGAAGAACAAATAATAGAATTAACTAAAACCAAGAGGGAGTACATCTCATTTAGTTATTAGTTGGAAATACCTCACCACAAACAAAGCAATAACTCCTATTAAAGTGCAGTGGACTCATCCAGGCCGAGTAACCAGGGTTGATTTCATATAAGAAGCCAAATTGGAGAGAGAGGTGAAGGAAAAAAAATAGAAGAAATTTGATAACTATGTATAGACAAAGAACATTCTACAGTGTATCCAAAATATCTGGAAAACTAGGACAAATACATAAATAATTTATATTACATAATACATAATTCAATGACATTGCATAATATATTCCATGTGTCACCCCTCATTAGCCATGTGTTGAGTTTATGCCCGTGCTGGGGAGAACTCCATTACTGGGGTAGGTTGGGACATTTCCATCAGCTCCTACATGTGCATTTATAATTCCATCTCCTCCTTAAGGAAATCTGGGCCTATTTAATCACTGTGTCATCCATACATAGATCTGGCAAGTCAGCAGCACATTCCACATCGCAACCTTGTCCAAAGCAGGCCTGGGAATTATCATCCAAAGAGTTCTGCAGCAGGGCCAGAGATTTAGCTCAGTGGTTCCAGCTCCTGCCTCGCAAGTGCAAGGTCCTGAGTTCAATTCCCGGTAATCACATACAATGCTGGGCGTGGAGACTCACGCCCACCAGCAATCAATGCCACAAACCACAGTGCCGGGCGTGGTGGCTCACGCCTGTAATCCCAGCACTCAGGAGGCAGAGGCAGGGGGATTGCTGAGTTTGAGGCTCGCCTGGGCTACATAGTGAGCTCAGGGCCAGCCTGAACTACAAAGCAAGACCCTGTCTCAAAAAAAAAGAAAAGTTCTGCAGCAGTATAAATACAAGATAGTATATAAATCTTATCAAAGTCACTCACAGGCACTTTTGTCTAGCCTAAATCATTACATAAAGATGAAAAATAATCACTTAACAGTCAAGTTTACCAAAAATTGCCTATGTTTTTAGATTTATTACATTAAGTTAGGAGAATATCTAGAGTTAAATCATTGAGATAAACATTTGAAAGGAGGAACAGAGAGCTGTCAAGATTTGAAATTCAAGATTTTGGTATTAGACTAAAAAATAGTTGAAAGCTGCTGTAGATTTCTGAGCAAGGGAGTAAGATTTTTAAAAAGCTCTTATTTTTAAGTCAGGTAACATCAGAAAACAGGGAGACAGAATAGCTCACTATTATGACAATGGAAATATCATGAATCAGGAGCATGTGGAGGCAAAAGAAATAAAAGTCAAAAGGTTTCAGAGCTCTTGACGGGCTAGAAGAGAGAAGCCCAGTGCCTAATTGCATTGTTTGAAAGAGGAAAGGGGAGGCTGTTCACAGCGACTGAGCCTGGAAAAATGAGAGTGCTGTTCTCAGGAAGAGATAAGTAGGGTGAAGATGTTTTGAGCGTAACTGGCTTGAGCATAAAGGAGATGATCAAATTTTGGCCGATTCCAATTGGTCCTCAGTGCTCCACCCAAGGGGACATTCTCTCCAGAGGAATCAATGTAAGACCATCAAGTCTTCCAAAATTTCAATATCACATGTAATACCAAAATTTGCGCTAGAGGGAGCTATAGCCTTGGAACAACCAGATTCAACATGGCCTGCCCTTTTAAATTCTCTTCATTCCTATCAGAATTACCAAAGATGAAATAGTGGCTTCCCAGTGAAAGGAGACAAATTATGGCCTCTAAGTTTTATTTCAGTGGCAAACAAGACAAACTCTATATGGTCTTCAAAAAATTGAGGCTTGAGTTTGGAGAGAAAATACAAACAATAAATAAATACCACCAAATTTATTATTACTTTCTTCACATTCAGGTTGCACCTGATATAGGTATTTTGAAAAAGTAAAGAACAGTCACAGTAAAAAGAGATGGGGTTTACACAGTGATTTATTTCACCTGGGCCCAACATTCCTACCACCTGACACGAGTGTCCTGGGTCTGGTCCAGATGTTCCGTTTTCCAAGGAAGCTTTTACTGCAGGTTCCACTGCAGCAAGTACTATATATACAGGTGTGCTCCAAAAATATCTAGAGGCAATGCAATATGCCTCAGCTATTGGATTCTCAAGGACAGGGTAAACAATGAGAGAAAGAGAGAAAGAGAGACAGAGAGAGACAGAGATATTCAAGAGACTATACTTCCTTTTCTCCTTAATTTCCATTTTAAAGTCAACTGATTAAAGGACAATTCAGAGTTGACAGTTTACATCAATATGCAAACAGATGGATATGGGCTGCACAACTCTAGGATATTTAGAGAAAATACGAAGAAGAAAGTGGTTGAGCAAATTTTTCACTTTTCTCTATTTTTTTATGTTTTACATCCACGTGCAAAGTGTTTGTTTCCACCTGTCTTATCAGGCAGGATGATAAACTTCCTGAGTCTGCTACAAATTAGAGGGAATTGTGATTGAAACTGACATGAAGAACCACTCTAATCAAGTAATAATCGCTCTGAACCATTTGCAGGAAAATCCACAAAGTGATTTAGATTAAATGCCATGACTCAATCTTCGCGCTTTCTGAAGAGAGAAGTCAGCCCCAACCAATCCCAAAGACAGTGCCAGGAAGTCAGCCCACCATTACTTTCACTTCCTGGCGTGCAGCATTGGCCGGGGAACTTGGACACTATAGTAGACATTTGGATCACGTTGTTAGAACCGTGGGTAATGAACGGTTATTTAACCTGGTTGTATTCAATCATTTGGTTATTGTTATTTGAATGGTTTGTACAGAAAGAAATATTTCCTTTTGTCTTCTTCTGTGTTCAGAATCTCTCTCACCTGGCTCTTCTTTTTTTCTTGGAGTGAGGATTGAACACAGGGATTTCATAATGAGCTACATTTGTATCTTCCTTCTCCGATTTTAAATTTTGAGATTGGGAGGCAGAAGTCGTAAGTTGCCAGGTATCAAATTTTGATATGACATTTTATGTTGAGGTCATGGAAGACTTGGTGATTTTATATTTTTTAGCTGGGTGTATGCCAGTCCAAGTGAGATAACAGAAGAACTAAAAAACTATAAAAATTTCCCAAACTATATTTAGAATAGTTTTAGTAGGTAGGTATCACTTTTGATTAAACTTGTGATCCTTTTGCCTTAGCCTCCCAAAGTTCTCATATTACAGTATCATCATTCTGCATATAAATTTCTATGATTCACAGCAAAATTATTTCTCAGTATTTTATTTTTTAAAAGAAGGACTATATTGACTTTATTTCTGTTTTGGTTAACTTCTATCAAATATGAAGCATGTTGCCCACTGCCGTCCAAAAATGTTCCCAGTGTTTTACAGATGAAGAGGGATTGAAAAACAGTGAATGTTTAAATTTGAAAAATTGCAGTAAAGACACATAGCTGTCACTCCTCAAAATGCTCTCCTTTTCTTTATCCCATTATTCATAACCTCTTAAGAAGCAGTTCCAGAAGTCCTCTCTGGTGAGTGACTTTAGGAATGTGATTAAAAATTATGATGAATGCAGTTGCTAAGTGCCACCCAACATAAATGCAGGCTTGGAAAATACCACAGTATGTCCTTAATTCCTTATTCACTGGATCTGGCACCTAGCAACTTCTGGCTCTTCTCCAAAGGGAAAAGACCATGAATCAGTTCAGGACATCTAGTTATCCACAACAATGCAACTAAAGAGGACTTCCAAGTCTTCAGAAAGTGGCAAGGATGTTAGGTGAAGTATATTTAAAGCAAGTGAGAGTATTTTGAGGAGGATTAATGGTAATGTGTCTTTTACTATATTTGTAAAATTCAAAAGGCCATCTCAATATGAGAAAACATGACTTAATTGAATCTTTCGTCGGGGCCACTCAGAAGGTGTAATCACCTTTATCAAAGATAATCAATTAACAAATGAGAACATACATATGACCATAGTGATACACTACAAAAATGTATTTCCTTTAATTACAAATCCACAATGAGGGCCGGAGGGTTAGCTCAGTGGTTCCAGCGCCTGCCTCGCAAGCGTAAGGACCTGAGTTCAATCCCCGGTTACCACATACAATGCTGGGCATGGTGGCTCCCAAATCCACAATGAGTGTGTTATAAACTGAAATGATACCAGTTTTTAAAACTTCATAAGACTTTAAGTTACTGTCTAAATTGCTTGATATTAACACTGAATCATTCAAACAAAAAAGCCTTAATAGCTTTGATTGCTCTATTTAGTAAAAGATTTTTTTTTTTCAGTACTAAGGATTGAACTTGGGCCCTTATGTGTCCAAGGTTGGCATGGTACCACTGGAGCTAAATCCCCAGCCCAAAATATTATATTTTTTAAAACCTATAATGAAAAAAGAAAAATAAATCTTTTCATGAATGAGTTTGATAGATACTATATCAATTAAATTTCTCTTCTGTCCTAAACA
The DNA here is from genome assembly GCA_004025085.1 of Thryonomys swinderianus. NCBI lineage: Eukaryota > Metazoa > Chordata > Mammalia > Rodentia > Thryonomyidae > Thryonomys > Thryonomys swinderianus. Next base: position 12,732 of record PVIC010021010.1, on the reverse strand, counting down.
CCCCTATTCCCTGACCCATTTTCCTGTCTTGTTGATAAACAGTGCTCGCTTTTCCTTATCAATATAGATTCTAATTATCAGACTTAACTTCTCACTGACATTTTTAGAACTCTGTGTAGATATGTGGTGGCATATACTGTGTCTTTCTGTCAATCATATACACATGAACACATACACAAAATTCTATACATGTATACATGCAATTCAGTGTATCTCCTATCCTATACACAATTTTATTTTTACACTCACAGTTTTAATTATATACACACACCCCACACACAATTTCATCTTTCCTTTCTTTTCTGTTAGGTTTTAAATTCCTGAACACTGAGGGGCAGAACTCTACTAGTTATTTCAATTATCTTGGGCCATAAACACGCTGCTTTCTTATCTTATTTATTAATCTAGAAACTATTCAGTTTATGATGGTATTACAGCCCTACAAAACTCATTGCAAATGGAAAATACTGTATGTGTAAATTACATTTACTGTGACTAACTTCCTGAACATCAGAGCTCAGCAATACAGTACACATTGCAGGGAATGGGTTGTTCATCCTTGTGCCCCTGCAGGTAACTGGGACTTGCTGCTGTTGCCGCTGCTACTACTCTTGGTGCTGCTGGCGCTGCTGCTGCTGCTGCTGCCCAGCATTAAGAACCAGCATTGGGCTGCACTGTCAGTAGCCTGTTTGGAACTGCAAGTTCAAGTACGGTTTCTACTAAATGCACATTGCTCTCACAGCATCATTAAGTCAAAAAATCATAAGCCCACCCTTTATAAGTTGGGGATCATCTGTAAAGTTCTTTATAGTGTTGATTATTTAATAAAGCAAACCAATTAATAAATAGGAGAAATGATAGTTTTTGGTAATTGAAAAAATCAGAAATATTTTTCCTTAAACTATATGCAAAACTTATAGTTGAAATCGTGGAGAAAATGAAGTGTGAATATTTAATAGTTGTATGCAACAATCTTTAATCCACTATTTAAGCCATATGAAAAAACATTGCTAATGACTAATTTAAGCTCCAGATGATCTATATTAATGATTATATCATAAACATTGAGACCTTAGACATTTATATTCTCATGATTTGTTAGAAGTACTATCAATACAGTGTTATTTACTGAAAGTCATGAAATTTAACTCATTTTATTTCTATTTCAAATATAACAATTTGCATAACCCATTTCCTATAAATTCAGGAATATTTGCATTAAAAATAATTTTACACTGAATTTGGAACAAATAAGTTCACCAAAAGCATGTGGAAGGGATTTAAGTCTACAAGAAAAATGGAAAATTGTTTGGTCATCTTGGGGAAGCTGATGCTGTGAAAACCTATTCTGAAGATGCTGCTTCCCGACATCAGGCAAATCTTAACATTCAGTATTCTAATGTAATCAAGGTTATTCTAGTCAATCATTCACTTTAGAAATGGGAAAGAGACCTATCACCAACCACCCGTAGGGGAGGTAATGACGACACTTGCTGTACAGGAACACACAGTTGCCTCAAGGAAAAACTATGTTTTAGTCATACATCATGAACCTGAACTTTTCTTCATTCGACAAGCATTTTTAGTCAGAGCTCAATTTGTACTAATCATGAGGTGAAGCACTGAGAATGTAAGGAGGAAGGTAATGGACAGCCTTGCCTTTCATAAACTGTTACACTCAACAACTAAGAGCAAAGCTACATACAGAAGTAGAAAATGGGTTCTATCTACTGAGCTTCCATTTTCTCTTCAGAAGCACAAACACTGTCAATTGGATTCTCGCTTTTGTTACGTATATGCTCTGTAACTTTGTCAAATTATCCAACACACTTAGTTCACTCTTTCTCCACTTTACAATGGGGAATTAATTCCTGTATATCAGGTTGAAAATTCGGAGCTTTTCCTTTCCTGAAGAAGTCAGTTGTCTCTCCTCCAGCAGAGTTGACAATGACTGCCATGACTTCTACAGCACAGAGGAAATGACACTGTTCTTTACGTGTGGCCAGATAAAGCCATGCCTGTCTCCTTCGGACATCTCTCAGGACACGTTCTCTCAGCAGGCATCAGGCTTACAGAAGCCCAATCAAAAAGAAACTGCTCAAGATCTCAGGTGTGTGATTCTGCCCGTCATGAGAATAAAGAAGCCAGTTTGGCAGCAGATAGTCCAGCTCTGACTATTTATTCCCAAGTGTTGTACTTACCCTCAGCCATTCAAGCCTCTCCAGCCGAAAATAGAGACCTGTAATGGGCAAGCCATGTCCGCTCAGAATATCCTCAGCCCCTAATTTTGTAAACTATGGGCACAACTGTCTCATTTTTTGCCAGTAAGTTTGGGATTGGCGCATTGTGTTACAATAAAAAATCAGAACGCTTTCTACTCATATTAGCCGCTGTTATAATAAAAATCAAGTTGATAATGTGGCATCTGAAGTGTAGTAAGCACTAAGGGAGTTTTTTGCATTATATGTCTTCTCAGAAAGTCAGAATGTGCTACAAACTGAATATCATATTTCATGGTCTCTTAAACATTTAACTGACATTTTACAATTTCCAGGACATTACCACAACATGGTTCTGAACTAAATTTAGGAAATCAAATACTATGAATTTTTATTTTAAAAATTTTATTTAAGTACAATAGTGCAATGCCTACCCTATCCTACCATACATCATTCTTTAAAACCACTGAGGTAACCCAGCAATTTGCACTAGGACTTTCCACTAACACTATACTTTTCTCTTTGGTCCTTTGGTCACTGCAGGGATGAGGATGAGCAAGCTGATTTGTCATGCTGGAAATTACTAAATATAGAAATTGACACGCTATCAATAAACCCATAAATAACTGAAGAGCAACAACAGCAATACTTTATGACAAATCCTTTCAAAGCTTGGAGAAATGCACAAACACACATTTGAAATAATGCTGAGCTTCAAACTGTTACTGTTGGAGAACAACACTGTGTTGCCTCTATTTCTGTTTAGGTCCACGGAGTCCACCTGAAACAAGAGACGGACGCACATGCCATGTCAGCTTTTCCCTTCCCAGAAAAGCCTCTCCATCATGAAGGCTTCAAGGATACTGATCAGATGAACTGTCTACCGCATCCCTTATCAGGGGATATTATCAAATAATCCAAGGAAAAAGGAGGAAAACCTATTATTGAAAAAAATAGATCTCAATCTTCATATAGCAAGAAATGAAAGTTATGTTCAGGTATTTGTAATTGTTCATTCTCAGATTTGTAACTTAGAAAAGAATAAGGCAGAGACATGATGAGTTCAAAGAATTTGCTCTGAATTTTCTTCATATACAGCAAAACACAGGACTATATACCATCACAAATATGACGAAATTGAAAACTTTTATAGATTGCTATTATTCAAAAATGGACAATATCATGCTTTCTTATAAAAATTTAAGTCTTTAAAATATTTTATTTTAAATATGACGGGGACCCTAAAACAGATCTATTAATTAAGACTTTAAAAAACAGTGGGCGTTGCCGGGCGTGGTGGCTCACACCTGTAATCCCAGCACTCGGGAGGCAGAGACAAGAGGATTGCTGAGTTCGAGGCTTGCCTGGGCTACATAGTGAGCTCAGAGCCAGCCTGAACTACAAAAGCGAGACCCTGTCTCAAAAAAACAAAAAAAACAGTGGGTGTTGATTCTTTTTTCAGACAGGTATATTTCTGGTTACCATCCCCCTAGGCTACCACTTCTTTTACTGGTAAAAATTCAATGGCATATTTCTACATTGAAATGACTGCTCTTAACTTACCCATTGGGGTCACTGGAATATTGCCTTCAACACTCTGCATCTGCAACCTAACAATATACAAGCAAAATGTACTTTTTTGCAGATGAACCAATAATGTCTTCTGGGGTCCCAGTGAAAATGGGAACGTGAGCCTCTAGTTCAAACATTAAGAATTTGAAGAGGATGAGGCTGGAGCATTAAGCAAAGCCTGCGCTCTTTCTAAGCACACGGCGCCATGTCTTCCACAGGTCATGCACCTAACAGGCCAGCTCTGGCAACGGACAAGCCATATCCTTTCACAGTCTCCACAGTCCCTAATTTGAGATGCTACAAGCATAACTACTGCATATTTCCTGGCTGCAAAATATTTAGAGAACATTTCCCTGACCAAGTGAACACAGCAAGAAATACAATGTCACTGAAAAGTCCTAGGGAGAACCTGTGAGTACCTCAATGGTTTTAAAATGGAATCTCCTTGGCAAGAAAACTTGAACTCATACACCAAAAGCCCCTCAATAAATTCACTATTCACAAGTATAAGAAACTTAAACCGTTTCAAGAATCTACTGAACACTTCAGCCAGTGGCTTTCCACCCTATGTGCTAGTACGCCGTATTTCCAGCTGTGCTCCCAAAGCGCCCGCCCGCTCACAGGTGGGACTGCGGGGCTGACCGGACATGAGTGTGTGGCGCTGGGTTGGCCAACCGACGGGCTTACGGCTGAATGCGATGCCGGGAGGTGAAGCCTGGTGGGCCACGGGGGCACAGTCTGAAAATACTTACCTCCTCCCCACTCCCTTGATCCCTCTCTCTACTTCCCGGCGGCCCAGGCCCAAACGGCTTCTCCTTCTGCCATGCTACCTGCCTTAGGGCCAGCCAGCTATGAACTGAAATCCTTACAGCACTAAGATTTGTTAAGTGCAGCCCCTTCCCTGAGCCCTTCCCTCATTCACTTCCTTACTTGGAAATATGAGTAACTCCATATTTATAGACGTTTGTCTTCTGTCACCTTGGATATTGTTTGCTCCACTTCAACATTAATGTCATTTGGAGTGAGGTCATTCTTTGTCATAGGAGGCTGCTATCCTTGGCTTCGTCGTGGCTCGGCAGTCCTGGCTTCTCCTCACTAGAAGTCACCTCCACGAGGAGTAAATGCTTTCCGCCCGCTTCTTCACACAGTGAGGTGATGCGGCCCAGCTCTCCAGAGGCAGGTTAGGATCTGATTCACGCCATTTTTGGATGATTTTTGTCACTTAGATGTTGTCAAGATGCGAGAAATTCAAGCAAACTCTTTAAAGTTTACTCTCCTACATAAAATACAATGGATAATGGTTGTGAAGCGTTTAGCTTAGGACTTGGCACACACAAACATTCCATACGTGCTATTTAAAAACTGCAGTTGAAGTGCAACCTAATTCAAAGCAGTGAAATGAGAATCAGGAACGTAGAGACGACAGAGAAGAGTGAGGCATTTCCAAATCTGGACACTCCTGCGTCCCTCCATTTGGATGCAAACTCTAAGCTATGATACACTGTTGTCTCAGAATTTCAGGGAACTGACTTGAAAGCTAAGTTTCTTCTTTAAGCACAGGCTTTTGCTTATTCTCTGGAAGAGAGATCCGAGGGGACGAGCGCACATCATTATTTATTTCCTCAGTACTGAGGGACTCAAGACCTTTGCACAGAGCTACCTCTCGAAACTCTCTTGTTTATTGAGATGGTCTCACTAAGTAACTAATTTTCTCAGGCTTCACTGGAAGTTGAGATTCTCCTGACTCACCTTCCCCGAGGGCTGGAATTACTGGTAGGTACCACCACACCTGGCTGGATCACTAATTTTATACCAATATACTGAATTTTCCCCCAAGTTTAAAAATCATTTGATACTCTTTTATTTAATAAACAAGAATAGCTACATAGCCACAGTGCTTTGAGGAAATGAACCTAACACAAAAATTCCTAAGGTGCAGAGACTGACTTCCTATGAATTCCAGTTTTTAGGTGAGTTAAGTGTGTAAGCAGACCATTATATTCCAAAGTAAGCTTTATGATAATTGTGTGTGTGTGTGCGTGTGTGTGGTACCGGGGATCAAACGTGGGCCCTTGTGCTTCCAAAGTAGGTGTGATACCACTTGTGCTAAATTCCCCACCCAATATGATAAACTATTAAAGGCATCCATGGGGATAAAGATAAAAATCTACTAACACTGAAAGAAATTACCATTTATTTAGGATTACTGGCTGCTAACCATTGTGCTAAATTGTTAGCATGGCTTATCTCATTTGACTAATACTGTCAAGTATGCTAAAGTAAGTTGTGTAAGTAAAGCTATAAAAGCCACCATTGGTTATTGAAAAATGATATGTACGTAGGGATTCAGACAGGGACAGAAAGGGACAGTGGATTGCAGAACAATGAAATAACAGGCTCTGAAACATGAGTCATGTGTGAATAAGTTTTACAGATTTAGTGTAGGTAAAGTGTAGGTATTACTTCTTATGCGAGAGGACAGAAGTGAAAATCAAGTCACACTGACCAAGACAATAAAAACATTTCTTATTCCAGGGTATAAGTTTTATTTCTTATACTGTGGGTATCAGAAAATAACAAACGATTGTGTTGAGCACACCATGATGCAGTAAAGTCTATTCTCACAAAAGTGATGGCTGTGGAACGGTGTGAAACTGCACTGACGTGTGAAGGGATTTTGATAGCTGACATAGCTTAAGAAACGTGGCTGGAGGAAATGTTTTGGACTCATTGTGCTCTTTTATCCCAGAGGGGAATGGATGGAATATAAAGACAATAACTTAAATAAGTAACCCCAAAAATTACCTTCATGAGTAGAAAACTCAAGTTTGACATACAAAACAGTTGCTGCAGACACATCAGTGGATTTGGTGTTGGGGTAGTGAGGAGTAATAACTATAACAGAGATATGAAAATTATAGAATAGAAGTGATAATGATTATCACCATTGATATCTGCAAGTACTTAAGTAAGAATGAAAGAAAAAATAAGTTGGTCACTGACTACTTCATAGGTTTTGAATTTCAATTCCAACTTCAACATCTTACTAATTGTAAACTTATAAACACATCTTTTCACTAGTCATACCTACAGCTATAATGATTATAAATTTCTCAACCAGTACAATTACCATAGTTTTCTCTTTTATAGTGCTGAGGATGACATGATAGTAAGGCAATGACCTTCCCACGAGATGGAGGGCTCACCAATGACAAAATTTTACTTCCCTGGTAGAAATTTTTCATAGATTTAATGCAATACAATTTTAAAATCCAAATACAATTATTTTGGGACATTTGTCAGTGACTGATGGCAAGAATAATTAGATAAGAATAACCATGTAATCCCAGCACTCGGGAGGCAGAGACAGGAGGACTGCTGAGTTCGAGGCTTGCCTGGACTACATAGTGAGCTCAGAGCCAGCCTGAACTACAAAGCGAGACCCTGTCTCAAAAGGAAAAAAAAAAAAAAGAATAACCAAAATGTTGTAAAAGTAGACATATTAGAAACTATTAATTACTGAAGCAATGTAGCACCAGACCCTCCCCGCCCCAAAAAAAGTGGCCAAACAGACAGAATCAGAAACAATAACGAACAGGTTAAAAGAAGTATTTCAAAGCCACTGGAAAATAAAACTTTTAGGAAAAAAAATCACATTACATTCCTCCTCACCAACACACCAAAAGAAAAAACATATGCTTTCCTAACAGCAACTCTGAGAGTTATGAATGAGTACACAAAAGCTATCTTTTATCTGTATGTTGACTAAACACATAAACACATTAAGAAGCTCATAACTAGAAAAATGATAACAATATGCATAACAGAAAGCATTAATTACTTTAATGTACACAGTTCCCCTGTGATCAGTTAAAAAGACAGAAGTTCTATTGAAAGAAATGGACCTAGAGAAATACACAATTTATAAAAGAAAAAATTAAAATGAGCAATAAATATTTCAAAACTTGTGAGTCTTACTAACCACCCATACTTAAGCAAATTAAAGCAGTAATGGGTAATTTTCTTACTTAGCTGGTGAATATGGAGGCATATAGTTAGTTTTATTTCTCAGTGTAGGCCAAGAACATACATACTGATGGTTCCCTCCAATGGCACAGTCCTGAAGAATTTTACTTTAACTTTTGCTAACATAAATGTAAAATTCAACATATATTCTGTTTAATGTCATTTGTTTAAAGATATGTATCATTTAAAGATATGTACCATTCCTAAATACTTGGCAGGCATTATTTATTGTACAAACTATGAAAAATATGAAGATGCTACCACTAGAAAATCTTTGCAACCTCTAATACCTTGAGGTAAATCAATGCTGACATAGATTTTACAGTCCTCTAACTGTCCCCCCACAATGAGATCATAAAGTATCATCGAGTTGTATTCTCCCTCCCATTATTTAATGCAAACAAATATTTACACAAATGTTATAATGCTTTCATTCTGATATGCTTTATCTTATAGATAGTAATGTTTAAAAACAGATTTTTTTCATGTGGTCGTTAATTCATTTTCTGGAAATGGCACTACACTTCGAGACGTTGCACAAGGTCCGTATGACTACAATGCTTCATCCAGGGGTTGCTTCCTCAAGCTTATTTCCAGGTAGCAGTTTATGGACTGTTTAGTTCCACAAGATTAAACTATATCTTTATATACTTTCAACATCTTTTTGATAAATTATTTACCTGCAGCTCCAGTACAATCTCCTATTCCTAAAGAGGATTAATTCTAGACTGAGAATATGAACTTCATCCATTTCCTTCATTCCTTAAAGGAAACACTAGGAAGCACTGCCAGCTGGAGCGACACCACGCGAGCACCGCCACTGGTATGAGCACAGTCTATCACGGATGGGCACAGTCACCCAGTTTTAAGCTTTCTTACCCCTCGTACGCGGCTACATCACTTCATCTTCTGCTTTTGCAGCAGCTCATTGACTCTCTCTGCACTGTGCATCCTTCCAGTTTTCTCTTAACTGTACATTTCTCTAGAATGCATATGTTTCTCCTGTTGGTGGTCTACGTGTTTTAAGAAGTTTCAATTTTTTAAAAAGGAAAATAATTAGGAGCACCTCTACTCTGCCCAATATCTGAACAAAAGAGCTGAAGATGTCACCCAGCAATCTTTTCATCAAGCCTCTGTTACATGGTCGTTCTTTTAACTCATTTTACCACTTTAACTGCAAATGTAAACAATAGAGCTTGTGTTACAGAAATGGTAATCTTATCACATGTGATGATTAAAACACTGAAGAAATAAAAAAATTCTGGTGATTATTATAAAGATCACATACTTTATTACTAAATCATTTTGTAGTTCTCCTTACAAAAGAAAAATAAACCAGAGCTACAAAACATTACATATGTTTAATTATTTTGTGATTTATTAAAGTTTTAGAAATATTTAATAGTAACATTATTATGCCTTGAGATGACTTATATATGTATGTATGTTTTTTGAAACAGGGTCTTTTTATATAGTCCAGGCTTGCCTTGAACTCATCAGGTACCCTAGGCTAACCTGGAATTCAAGGCAATCCTCCTGCCTCAGCCTCCCAAGTGCTGAAATTATAGGTGTATGCAACCATACCTGCCCAAGAGAGTTGTTAAAGTTTCCTGTATAGATACAATGGGAAAAGGAGCATACTGGGAGTATGTGCTTTAGAGGTACAGCAAGAACTTGACTCTTTATAAGAAGAATAATTATATTTTCAGCCTCACCACAGTCAAATTTACCCAAATTCAAATTTACCCAATTAATTAGAATTTGTGAAGGATGGAAGTCTATTATTGTGAATAACCTTTGAGTATCAGAGATGGTGTTTTTCCCTAAAAAGACATGGCATATTTAAGAAATTGTCTATAACACCACTTTTATGCAATATTTACAAAGGCAAAATAAGAAAAAATCATGCACTGTTTTCTTAGGTCAGGATTTGCAACTACTCAAGCAAAGATTAGTGACAGGAAATTGTGAAACAAAATGCATTTTTGTTGTTGTGAAAGAAATTGATCTTTGCTCTGTATAATATCGTAAAAATAACTTGCTTTTAGTGGCAAATTCATCACTCTCTTTAAATAACGCCAAGGCAGGAGTTTCTGGGCAACAGGACTCACAATACTCCCCCGAAAACTGTCTGTGAATGAGACTGACCTGCGGCATTGCTCCAGCTTGTTGTTCTCAAATCCCTTTATAGTTTCAAAAATAACTGGGAGCCCCAAAGAGTATTTATTTATATGAGCCACATTTACTGTTATTTGCCATGTCAGAAACGAAAATGTAGAGGCATTTTTTTCAATATTTATTAATTCATTTAAAAGCAAAATTAGAAATCTAACACCTATTAAAATAAGCAACACATTTTATGTAAAAAAAATCTATTTTTTTCAAAAATATGAAGGAAGAAAAGCAGCTTTGTTTTATAACTGTACAAAACCTCTGCTTCCAGTATTCAATCTACTGCAATTCATTGCTTTGCTTGAAGCACATGAAGAAAAGCTAGTCTCCTGAAGGCATGTGTCTAAGGAAGAGTCCTTAAAATCTTTTGCAGATAATTATGGATATTCTTACCTGATATTGCATCAAAACCAACATGTGGTCGTTTTATAAAATTTAATTGCAATTTAATTATGAAATCATAAAAATGAACTGTTTCACCTGCAGATGGCATTATACAGCTGTAATCTCAGCATTCTGGGAGGCTGAGGCAGGACGCTCATACACGCAAATATGCCTGAGCAATCGGATGATTTAGACAGTGTGTAAAAATTTTTAATAATAATAATAAGAGCTGAGGATGAAGCTCAGTACAAAATCCCTAGGTTCAATCTTCACTCTCCTAAAAAGAGAACTATTTTAGAGTTACCTCTCTTATACTTAGATTAAATCTTTTGTCCATAATTCTATTATTCATTTAGAAAATGGCAGTCTGAGTTATTGTATTTTCCAAATATTATTATACTTTCCAAATACAGATGTATACTATATTAAATATATATTTTAATATAATTTCCTAATGTCACTACTGAGCTAATTTAAAAAGGCATTAAGAAATATAAATTATATAAATGGTGCCACATTCAAGTTTTCCAGAATTCCAGTTTCCACTTCAATCTTGACTCTTGCTGGCAGCAAACACAGAGAGCTGCTTTTTCCTTGAAATGACGGGCTCACTTGACTCTACCACATGTCAGTGTGGGAATAACCAGACTGTGTCAGTTTTCCTTTCAAGTACAATTGGCATCCATGACAAAAATCATCCAGGCTTACCCTGAAATTCAATCATACAACTGCCTTTCTTTGAGATAGCTGTCATTATTTGGTATATACAAATGCTCCACATTTCACTGCCATTCTGTCACTAACATATAAAAAAAGAATCTGAGTTTTTTTGGGACTGAGTAACAAATAACTTTGTTACTCAATAATTGCTGCATGAGAGAAATTCTGCTATAAAGCTAGCTTTAAAAACACCTCTGAGGAAAAATGATGAAGACCATATCTACCGGGGGGCAGGACTAAGGCGCCAGCAGGTTGACCTGCCAGGGATTTGTTGTCCATCGATGCAAAGATCAAGAAAGTGAGCAAAGGAAATAAAGATCATCATTTTTTTTCTTAAACTCATTTTCCCTTCTCAGATATTACAAAGGAAAACAATCAACCTTATATGTAGGTACTTTCAAGATAACAAAGTGCATAAAAGAGCAAAAGATTGTCAGGACATAAGAAGATCAGAAAGAAAACAGCTAGGGCTGGGGATTTAGCTCAGTAGTTCTAGTGCCTGTTTTGTAAGCACAAGGTCCTGAGTTTGATCCTTATACCAAAAACAAAAAAAGAAAGAAAACAGAGAAACTGGATGTGTGAAAGAAGCGTGCACATACTACAGGCAACTGATATCAAAGCACAAGTAATTAGATTGCTTCCATTGTGCTCTATTCTGTGTAGTAAGTTATTCAAATATACTCTATTAAGACTTTTGGCACAGACAGAGACTTCAAAGGAAAATGAAATTATATTTTAATTTTTAATTGTGACATTTACAGCAAATATATAGAAACTGCAATTGTCTTTTTTTTAGTTTGTAAATTACTCTTAATTTCTTAGAATAAAATGAGTGATTGGTAGACAGTTTAGGATTTCTAACAGATACTGAACAAGATTTTGTTAGTAAAATGTACCTAAGACTGCCTGCACTCAAAAAGGAAGTTCTCATAGTTATCATAATTATTTTCACATTTTCTCCTAAGTAAAAATAATAATGTAAGTGTAAACTCTTGTTTATAGTCTTAATTTTAAACATGTAATGTAATAGTCCTACAACATTTATCAAACTCAAAAAATTGCAACCATATTTTAAATTCTGAAGACATGCATTTTTATTACTCAATGGAAATAACTTTAATCAAGAAATAAGTTTAATAAACTCATCAATTATTCTATAAAATAACATCAAAACATGGAATTCTACAGAAATTTAAGGGACATTAAAAAGTGGAATTTTTAAATTTAAGTAGGGGTAAGTATTAGACTACTGTGTGCAAGAAGTGGGCAGAATTGATTTAACCAATGGTACTGTCCTTGAAATTTTTTGTGAATCTATCTACTTCCCTTCCTACACAGATATTTGTATTATCCCAACTTGCTGCTGGTCCACATTCCTTCAATAGCAAAGTATATTAAAGACAAAACACAGTAACATGCTTAAATTCATTGGAAAAGAGAAGGAACCAGCCAGAGAAACTACAGCATCACAAGGAGCAAGTGAAAAGTGATGCAGGATTATAGGAGGGAAATAATATGATTCATGGCTTAATAGCAAATGCACTGATGACATTTTGGTTGAGAAGAGGTGGCTGAATTAGGCTGGTAAGCACCATAACAGCAGTGCCAGAGGACTGAACACAAGGATATATGAAAAACA
>PVIC010021009.1:0-28898 GCA_004025085.1 Thryonomys swinderianus | reverse complement strand
GCTGGAACCACTGAACTAAATGTCTGGCCCAAAATTTCCTGATCTTTATCCATTTCAGATTGCCCATATTTACTGGAAACTTTTAAATGTGGTTTTGACTTGTTTTTTTTTAACCTAAAATTGTATTAGGTTTTGTTTTAGAAACAGTAAAAGAACAACATATTATGACTGTTAATATTTATGTCTATTGGGGCCAGGGATTTAGTTCAAATGGTACTTTGCCTACCTTGCAAGCACAAGGGCCTGAGTTCAATCTCTGGTACCATTAGATAGATGATAGATAGATAGATGGATGATAGATAGATAGATAGATAGATAGATAGATAGATAGATAGATAGATAGATAGATAGATGATAGATAGATAGATAGATAGATAGATAGATAGATAGATACTACCTTGCAAGCACAAGGGCCTGAGTTCAATCCCTAGTACCATTAGATAGATGATAGATAGATAGATGATAGGTAGATAGATACATACATACATACACACATACATATGTACATGTGTACATACATGTGTGCATACATACATGCATACATAGAATTTATACTGATTAAAACTATAATAGAAGATCTCAAGCAAATGCCTTTGATTAAAAATAGAAATGAATTTATGTGGGAAATTGCAGGTTCAAACAGCACAATTCACTGATGCTGTCTAGATTTGAAATGAGCTAAAACCCAGCAGAAATTAATTTTTTACCTTAAATTTATATGTCACTCCTGTAGCTTTTGTATAGCATTCTAGTAACACAGTTTGATATTCTTCCCCTGGGGATTGTATCATGGTGGGTGAAAGTTGGCCCAAGATACTCTTAAGAAATGTTTCCTAGGACCAGGGATTTAGCTCTGTGGTTCCAGCATCTGCCTTGCAAGCTCAAGGTCCTGAGTTCAATCCCCAGTACCATATACCACAGTGCTAGCATTCAGTACCACACACCACAGTGCCAGGTGTGGTGGCTCACATTGTAATTGCAACTTTCTGGAGGCAGAGGCAGGAGGATTGCTGTGAGTTCGAGGCTAGCCTGGGCTACATAGTGAGCTCAGGGCCAGCCTCAACTACAAAAGCAAGACCCTGTCTCAAAAACAATAACAAAATAAATGCTTTCTAAGACCATATATTGTATTTTACAAGTCTTTTAAGCCTCTTTTATTTGTTTATTTTTGATTCTTTGATATAGGGTCTTACTTTGTAGTTGGCTGTCCTTAGCTATGTAGCCTAGGCTTACCTTGAACTCACAGCAATCCACTTGTCTCAGCTTCCCAAGTACTGGGATTACAGACATGTGTTATCACACTGGATTTTCATATTTCTTCTACTGGATGATTATTCTCACTCATTTTATCTGTATATACTGTTGAAGAGTTATTAGAAGCAAAAAAAAAGACTTCAGAATAAAGTTAAATATTTTGTAGTCTTCTGCACTTAGTATTGCACATAATTTCTGGTTGTTTATCTCTCAGTGATGTTAAGGTTGTTCATTCATGTAATGAAAGTTAAATCTTTTGGTTGTAAAGTTACAGTTTTCTCTTTGCCAACAGCAAATCTCTGGGTTGGTACTTTGGCATGGTTTGAGTATCCAGTTCTCTTTCAGTTTTTCATACATGATTTGTCTTAATGATCTTTGCTTATGAATTATTTGAAGTTGTAGCTTTTTAATGTTTCTTTTTACATTTAAGTTGGCATTCTCCTATTAAAAAATAATTGATTGTGGGCCAGAGACTTAGCTCTGCCCCCTGCCTTGCAAGTGCAAGGTCCCTGGTTCAATCCGTAGTAACCACATACAATAGTACTGGGTGTGGTGACTCGTGCCCACCAGCAGTCAGTGCCACATACCACAATGCTGGCATGGTGGCTCACACCTGGGATCCCAGCACTCAGGAGCCAGAGGCAGGAGGATTGCTGAATTTGAGATTTGACTGGGCTACATAGTGAGGTCAGGGCCAGCCTGAACTACAAAGCGAGACCCTGTCTTAAAAAAAAAAAAATTTGATGCCGGGCGTAGTGGCTCATGCCTGTAATCCCAGCACTCGGGAGGCAGAGACAGGAGAATTGCTGAATTCCAGGCTTGCCTGGGCTACATAGTGAGCTCAGGGCCAGCCTGAACTATACAGTGAGACCCTGTCTCAAAAAAAAAAAAAAAATTGATTATTAGTTGATTTTTTTTCATCAAGTGGAGCTATTGGTAATCCTGATTTTTTATTTTTATTGGAAGGATAGAATAAATAATATACATGCTTTTTTGTGTTTTTTTTCCTGTATATCATATTTATTCTTAATTTCCCAAACAAGAAGTAAAAATCATTAAATGTTCTGGGAATTTATTATGTGGCCAACAAGACAACTGCTGATTAATTTTACCAAACTCAGACTGTGCTGTCTTGTGACAGATGTCCATAAGTTAGCAAGTAACCTATAGTCTGTTTTCTCCCCAAAATTTATGGCATAATCCCTGACCTTGTTAGGAGACCATCAAAGTTCAAGGGTTGTTTTCTTTGTTTTGGTTTTGCTTTTGGTTTTGTCTTGTTTTATTTTGTTTTTTTAGAGACAGAGTCTCACAATGTGATCCAGGCTGGCTTTGAACTTGCTG
Source organism: Thryonomys swinderianus (assembly GCA_004025085.1). Classification (NCBI taxonomy): domain Eukaryota; kingdom Metazoa; phylum Chordata; class Mammalia; order Rodentia; family Thryonomyidae; genus Thryonomys; species Thryonomys swinderianus. The sequence continues at coordinate 26,303 of PVIC010021009.1, read as the reverse complement.
TGTAGGCCAGGTTGGCCTTGAACTTTTCAGTGATCCTCCCTCAGCCTCTCCAGTGCTGAGATTACAGACATGTATCATCAAGCCCACCTTAAAGTTCAGATTTTTTAATTATTTGCCTTCTTTCCAGCTTATGATTCTTTTTGGAAATTTTTTTTAAGTTTACATTCTTTTCCTGCACTTTCAACTTTGGAATGTCTGGTAAATAGCTCCAGTTTTTATAGTGGTTTAGTGATCAGACTTTTGTGCTGCTGAACAGTAAGTTTTAAGCCCTATAATCTTTTTTTTAATTGAATTCTTTATTGGTACAATTTATATACATCTCACAATCACGTATACCATTGGGGAATTTGTACCAGTATATGACACAAGTTAATTCTCATTTTTACCCATATCTCTACCCACCCACACCTCCCCACCCCCTTTATACATACTCTTTTATTTACTTTCTGTATCATATTTATTCCTTCCCCTCATTACATTCCCACACCAAATTTCCTGTGGAAATTTCCCACTCTATAAAAGCTGTCATACTTTCTAGAGCTTATTTGCATTTACAGGTGTTCATGTCAAACAAAAGATCTGGAATTTGCCTATCTGTGATCTATTGATTTCACTTATTAGTATATTCTCCAGGTGGGATCTTTCCTTGCCTATGGAATCAAGATGATGGTTGCTTCAAGGAATGATTTGGGGAGTACTGCTTCCCTTTCGATTTCATTAAAGAGATTGAGAAGTACTGGTATTAACTCTTCTTTAAAAGTTTTGTAGAATTCAGCAGTGAAGCTGTCAGGACCAGGGCTTTTCTTGTTGATAGGTTTTTTATTACATTTTAAATTTCCCAGATTGATATCAGGTTGTTTAACATTTTTATATCCTCTTCATTCAGCTTTGGAAGTTCGTATGTGTCTAGGAATCTATCCATTTCTTCAAGATTTTCCATCTTCTTGGAGTATAGATTTTCAAAGTTCGTGTTTATGATCCTTTGGACTTTATCTGGGTCTGTGCTGATTTCCCCATTTTCATTCCTTATAGCATGGATTTGAGCCTTTTCCTTCCTTTGTTTGATAAGGTTGGCTAAGGGTCTGTCGATCTTATTTATCCTTTCAATGAACCAACTCTTTGATTCATTGATTCTTTGTATTGTTCCCTTTGTCTCCATTGCATTAATTTCTGCTCTGATCCTTATAATTTCCTCTCTAGAATGTGCTTTGGGTTTGTTTTGCTACTCTTTTTCTAACTGTCTGAGGTTCATCATTAGATTGTTTATTTCAGTTTGCTCTATTTTCCAAGTGTAGGCATTCACTGCTATGAATTTCCCTTGCAGAACTGCTTTCATTGTGTCCTATAAATTCCTCTATGTTGTGCTGGGGTTGTCATTTAGTTGTAGAAACTGTTTAATTTCTTCTTTAATTTCTTTTGTCGCCCATTGGTTGGTTAACAGAGTGTTGTTCAATTTCCATGTGTTTGTGAGGATCTTGGAATTTCTTCTGCTATTCAGTTCCAGTTTCAAGGCACTATGGTCTGATAGTATGCAGGGGATAACTTTGATTCCTTTGCATCTACTTAAGCTTGTTCTATGGACTAGAATATGATCTATTTTGGAGAATGATCCATGAGCAGCTGAGAAGAAGGTATATTCTGGCTTTGTAGGGTGCAAAATTCTGTAGGCATCTTATAAGTCCATTTGCTCAAAAGTTTGATTTAGCTCAAGTATTTCATTATTGATTCTTTGTCCAGTTGATCTGTCAGTTTGTGTCAGTGAAGTATTAAAATCCCCTACTACTATTGTATTCATGGATAACTGGCTTTTCATGTCCAGTAATGTTTGTTTTATATAGTTGGGTGCATTAGAGTTCAGTGCATAAATATTTATGATTGTTATTTCTTTCTCTTGGATAGTTCCCTGTACGAGAATATAGTGACCTTCTTTATCTCTTTTAATCAGTTTGGGTTTGATATCTATTTAAACTGATTAGCCCTATAATCTTTACTAGTTTTTTGTTTATGTACCACTAAAGCTCATTAGAATTTGTAAAACACAGTTGGTAATTAAATAAAGGTGAGCTCAGAGCCAGCCTGAACTACAAAGTGAGACCCTATCTCAAAAAAAAAAAGGGACATTATGATCAGATTCCTCACTGAGAATTTGTACCTGTACATGATATATCTTGATTCTTATTTTTCCCATTCCCCTGTCCTCCCTTCAATCCTCCACCTCCCTATATACATAAGCTTTGTTTCTGTCTTTTCCTTTTACCATCAAATTTGTCTTTCTCTTTGCTTTCCCCTGTGCCCACCCAGTTCCCTTCCCCTTTGAACAACATAGTTTTCTTGTTTTCCTTTCCTTTTTTTGTATGTGCAGTGTTAGGATGAAATCCAAAGCTTTATGTGCTGGGTGTGATGGCATAAACCTGTAATCCCAGCATTCAGAGGCTGAAGCAGGAGGATCCAACTGTCCGGGCTACATAGTGAGTTCAAGGGCAATCTGCACTACATAGTGAAGCCCTTTCTTATAAACCAAAAGCAAAAGCTTAATGAATGCTAGGCAAGTGCTCTACCCCTGAGCTATGTCTCTGCCCTGTTTTTTTCATTTCTTAATGATGTACAGTATATTGTATATTGGGAAATAGGAAAAGAAAATGTATAGGTGCACTTACCAACCTAAAATAATCACTGGTTGCATTTTAGGGCATTTATTTTCACAGGTTTTTAATCCATCGTTTGTTTCCTAAAAAAGTGTAATTATGGTTTACATAGTGGATTTTTAAAAATTAGAAAAGACGTATAAAATTATTTTTTCTTTCAGGCTTAATAATTTTATTCATTGTCTTTTTCTTTAAAATTTGTAATTATTAGTGTATATTAGTTATACAATAATGAGTTTTGCTGTGACATTTACATGCATATAACATACTTGGATTGTATCCACCTTCCTTTGTACCCTCTCTTAACCCTCATTCCCCGAGTGAGGTGCTTGTTTCCATGCCATTCTTACATAGCAAAAATGGTGAAAATTGTTTATTAATTTACTTTTTAGTTAATAAAGTGATCTTTAATCCCAAACCTAATAGAGGAGATCGCCACACTCTGTGATCTTTAGTACATGCACTGCTCAATGGGCAACATAAGTGAAAAAAATCAGAAAATGTTACTTCTTTATATTTAAAAGTTAAAAGTAATTTCCGTCTAAGACATACACAATGTTCTTTTTATGAAAATACTAAGAAAATTCTGAATAATTTTCAACCATATCATTACTGTTAGCCTTTTGAGAGATATTTGAAATGGTTCTCATGAGTAGGATTTTAGATGATCATCAAATGCTTTTTAGTTGGGTTAAGTTATGGTTTGCAGGTTGGAGAAAGGAGGTCTTTAGAAGCCGGGGCTGCTGTCAAGCTTTTGTCAGCATAAGATCCCTTCCTTGCTCAAGGCTCAACCAAAGACTAATATAAATTGATTCCCAGAAAGAACTTCTTTTTTTTTTTAAAGACAAGGTCTCACTTTGTAGTTCAGACTGGCCCTGAGCTCACTGTGTAACCCAAGCAAGCCTCGAGCTCAGCAATCCTCCTGCCTCTGCCTTCAGAGTGCTGGGATGACAGGCATGAGCCAACCATACCCAGCACTGTGGTATGTAGTACTGATTACTGGTGGGCATGAGTCACCACGCACAGTATTGTTGTATATGGTTACTGTAAATCAAACCAGGGACCATGTGTTTGCTAGGCAGGGTCACTGGAACCACTGAGCTAAATCTCCTACCCAGAAAGAATTTTTTTAGCTGCGGGAGTAGGGATGGTGCACGCCTGTAATCCTAGCACTTGGCAAACTGAAGCAGGAGGATCACCGTGAGTTCAGAATCAACCTGAGCTATAAAGTAAATTCAAGTCCAACCTGTACTATAAAGCAAGACTTTATCTCAAAAAACCAAATAAAGAAAGAAGTTTTTAAATTTTTATTTTTCTCTGAAAGTATTTTCTCTGTGGTCTTTTGTACTTGGCTCCTGATGTTCTAGTCTTATAAAAAGGTAGCTTATGGGCCAGGGATTTAGTTTAGTGATTCCAGCATTTGTGGCAAGTGCAAGGTCCCAGTTCAGTGCCCAGTACCACATACCACAATGCCGGGCATGGTGGCTCACACCTGTCATCCGAGCACTCAGGAGGCAGAGGCAGGAGGATTGCTGAGTTCAAGGCTTGCCTGGGATATATGGTGAGCTCAGGGCCAGCCTGAAGTACAAAGCGAAACCCTGTCTCATTAAAAAAAAAAAAAAAAGAATTATCTTTAAATATCTTAATTAAAATAGTTTTAAATTCTCTCTTTTTTTTTTTTTTTTTTTTGCTTTTTGAGACAGGTCTCACTTTGTAGCTGGCCCTGAGCTCACTATCTCTATAATTTCTTAATTTTTATGGCACATCTTATTACTTGACTAATGTTACAGTTTTCACAAAACTGTGGATTATACATTATAGAATATCTTATAATACTCTTTTTGCATCTTCTCTTTTGAAAGATTTTCTCATTGTCCACTTGGCGTATGCTTCTGGAATAATATTCACCATGGTTTTGGATGATCTCCCAAACTTAGACGTCATCTATACTTCCTTGTGTTCATCAACAGTGGAAGACTCAGAGATGGATTTTGACTCTGGACTAGAAGATGATGACACAAAAAATGATAGTGTTTTGGAGGATTCTACAATTTTTGTGGCCTTCAAAGGAAATATAGATGATAAAGACTTCAAATGGAAATTGGATACCATATTAAAGAATATGTCCAACTTACTACACATGGGTAATTTGCTTTAATTATTTCTTTCTTGTTAGTCTTCTGAAGTGTGTTCCCTTCCATGGTTATCTTGAGTTTTACCAAGTTTGTCAAACAAGGTTGGAAGGCTGATTTCAAACACAAAGTTAGAATGTTAGGATTTTTAAAAATAGAAATGCTTGTGGGTTTCTGTGTGTACGTGAAGGAACTGAACTAATAAAATAATAAAGTATTGTTTAACATAAAAATCCTTACCTGCCATAGTAGAAAGGAGGTAAAACCCAAATTTATTGTTTTTAGCTCTGATCTGTTTCCTTACCTGTAAATTGACATGATTAAACTAGATCTTTAAGGCCCTCTAAAGCTTAGAAAAATGCATTATTTTATGAGTTTATGTACAGTGTGTTTTAAATTTGTTCCTTAAAGTTTTTCTTTTCTTTTTCTTTTTTCTTTTTTTGGCAGTACTGGGGATTGAACTCCGGTCCTTGTAACTTCCCAGGGAGGTGTGGTACCACTGGAGCTAAATCCCCAGTCCAGGTTTTTTTTTTCTTTGTTCCTTAAAGTTTTATCAAAGTTCACTAAGAGCCTTTTGAATCCAGCCTGCAGCCATGTATTATTTGCCCATTTTAGTGTTTGGGTATTTTGTTTTTAATAGTTCAGCTTCATTGGAATACTTTAAAATCTGAGGCAAGACTAATGGCAAATGTTTATAATACCAGCTACTCCAGAGACCAAGACAGGAGGATTGAGTTCAAGGCTAACCTAAGAAATTTGAGATTCTTTCTCAAAATAAAAGAAAAAAGTTTGGAATGTAGTTCTTGAAGTGCTTGCCTAGTACACATGAAACCCTGGGTTTGATCCACACCGCTGCCAGAACATTAAATTTTTTTAAATTAAAAAATTGAGATATTATAATTAAAATTCCAATTTTTATAATTTGTCTTTAAAAATAGCATCAGGCTTTCCTCCTTTCCCAGGTGATACTAAATTGCATTTGCCACTGAGAGCAGGTTGTTTTATAACAGTTCACATTTGACCTCTTCACACATTTTACTCTGTATGTTTGTGGTTACTGAGTATTGAACCTAGGGCCTGGTGCATGCTAGATAAGCACTCTATCACTGAGCTTCATTTCCACCCCATCCTTTCTTTTCAGACAAAGTCTCACTAAGATGACCAGGTTGGCCTTGAACTTGGCGGTCTTTCTGCCTATCTCCTGAGTTTTTTACACATTTAGGTAACTTATCTGAGTCTGGTAGATGTTTGTAGTTTTTTTTTTTTTTTTTTTTTTGAGACAGGGTCTCGCTTTGTAGTTCAGGCTGGCCCTGTGCTCACTATGTAGCCCAGGCAAGACTCGAACTCAGCAATCCTCCTGCCTCTGCCTCCCGAGTGCTGGGATTACAGGCGTGAGCCACCACGCCCAGCGATGCTTGTAGTTTTGAAGCTTGGTTTACATGTTCACCTTCTTTTTTGGTTTATCTAATCCCTTTAGCATAGGTTTTATCCTTTTATCACAAATACTAATTTAATCAATTAGATTTGTATTTTTAGGTTTATGGAGGTTTTTTTTTTGAGATTTGATGTCAAAAACTTTTTTTAAAGATCTTTCAACAAGACCATAGTTAAGGATCATTTAACATACACAGTGTTAGAGAACTTTTATGTATTGAAATTGCCATTATCACCATCTTTGTAATTATATGATATATATGTCTATATATATCGTATGTATAATATGATAATATAAGTTCCTTATTGGGCCTGAGAATTTTTCATTGCTGCATTCATTCATTCATTCATTCATTCATTCCTAAAGATTGAAGCTTTTGCATAGTCTAAGCCTTTAAAACAAGTTTTGTTTTAAATTTTTGAGACAAGATCTCATTGCATTACCCAGACTGGCCTGGAGTTATGAACCTTCTGTCTCCACTTTCTGAGTAGCTGAGATTACAAGGATAACCCTGCTCTCTCATTGTAGTTTTGACTTACATTTCTGTAACAAGTAGTGATGTTGAGTATCTGTTTATGTGCTTATTTGGTTATATATGTTCTTTGCAGCTAGGTTAGTAAACATTGTATTTTAGCCTTACAGCAATTCTGACAAGTCAGTGAAAACTTCAGGAAAAAATTTTTAAAAGAAGATACAAAAGCTGATTACTGGGAAATCTAGGTATCCACATGCAAAATAGTAAAGTTGATTCTAACATCATATACAAAAGTTAACTCAAAATGAAACAAATATCTAACACTCCTAGAAGAAAATACTTTATACAAGCTTTACAATATTGGATTTTACAACAGTGATTTTACAGATATACCAAAGACATGAGCAATAAAAGAAAAAATAGAAAAATTGAGTAAGAAATGTCTATTCAAGTTATTGGCACATTTTAAAATTGGGATGTTTTGAGGTACTGTGGATTGAACTCAGTTTTGAGATGGAGTCTCACTGTGCAGTTCAGGCTAGCCCTGAACTCACTATGTAACCCAGGCTAGCCTCAGACTTGTATCAGTCCTCTTGCCTCTACCTCCCAAATGCTGAGATCACAGGTGTGCACCACCATGCCTAGCCTTAATTTTTTTATTTTGAGTGTTTGCCTGAGTCATTACATTGCTGGTGGGTTTGACTTGTGGTCCTCCTGCCTCTAAGCCTCCCACTGTGCTGAGATTACATGCCCAGCTTATTGGTTGAGTTTTAGGGGTTCTCAGTGTGGTCCCATATCAAATATACAATTTGTAAATAATTTCTCCCTCAGGTAATTACCATTTTACTTTGTTGATAGTATGTTTTGATGCAAAAAAAAATTTTTTTTTTGAGACAGGGTTTCACTTTGTAGTTCTGACTGACCCTGAGCTCACTACATAGCCCAGGCAAGTCTAGAACTCACAGCAATCCTCCTGCTTCTGTCTCCTGAGTGCTGGGATTACAGGCATGACCACCACATCCAGCATTGTGGTATGTGGTACTAATTGCTGGTGGGCATGAGTCACCAGTACTGGCATTTTGGTGTGTGGTTACCAGAGATCAAACTCAAGTCCTTGTGCTTGCAGGCAGACGCTGGAACCACTGAGCTAAATCCCCATCCCAGATGCACAAAATTTTTATGTTGTCCAATTTTTCTATCTTTTTTTCTTTTATTGCTAGTGTCTTTGGGGTCATATCTATAAAGTCCCTGCCAAGTCCAGGATTGTGAATCTTGTACTATATATATCTTTAAGGGTATTAGATATTTGTTAACTTTTGTATATGGTGTTAGATCCAACTTTATTATTTTGTATATGGATACCTAGGTTTCTCAGTAATTAGTTTTTGTATCTTTTTAATATTTCTTGAAGTTTACATTGATATTATGTAGTTCAGTGGTGTTGCTACCTGGCAAGTACAGTGTCCTGAGTTTGATCCTTGGTTTTTTTTGGAAAAAAAAAGCAAAAGGAGAAAGAATTGCTGTAATGCTAAAATACAGTGTTTACTAACCTAACTGCAGTTTAGTTATACTGACTTTTTACTTCAGTTTGTGCACTTCATAGAAACTGCACTGTAGTTTAAAGTAGGAAAAATTTTAAACTTCAAGAATATAAAAAAATAAAGATTTGTGGCTCACACCTGTAGTCCCAGCACTTGGGAGGCTGAGGCAGGAGGATTGCTGAATTCAAGGCTACCCTGGGCTCCATAGTGAGTTCAGGGCCAGCCTGAACTACAAACTGAGACCCTGTCTCAAAAATAAATAATAAGTAAAATAAAGACTTATTCAGCCCTCCTTAGATTAAACTGTATAAAGGACATCTCTATGAATGTTTTGCATAGATGCCAAATGAATATTAAAATATGAGCACTAAAATTCTAAGCACATAATTTGGAGAGATAAAATTGCTTAAGACTTTAAAAAATGTTAATAATCTACTCTTTTAGTGCTATTTCTTAAATTTAGTGGATTTTAGCTCCAAGTTCTCTAATATTCTATAGCTGACATCTGCATTCACTATATTTATAAAATTTTCTTTGAAGGTTGAAGCATATATGTTCTCTCTTTCTCGATTCACATACATTGAACTGAATCCAAAAATAAATATTTCTTACCACACCTTCTTTTCATTCATTCAGTACCTTTACTCAGTATTTCAGGTATTGGGCTGTTTCTTTTTGCATATATAGGGTTAGTATATATAGTTTTAGTTTTTTAGGACTTTAGAAAAGAGAAAGGTGATAGCTTAAAAATCTGTTCTTGGGGGCCGGAGATTTGGCTCAGTGGTTCTGGTGCCTGCCTTGTAAGCGCAAGGTCCTGAGTTCAGTCCCCAGTAACCATATACAATGCTGGGCGTGGAGACTCACACCCACCAACAATCAATACCACATACCACAGTGCTGGGCGTGGTGGCTCAGCCTGTAATCCCAGCACTCGGGAGGCAGAGGCAGGAGGATTGCTATGTTTGAGGCTCGCCTGGGCTACACAGTGAGCTCAGGGCCAGCCTGAACTGCAAAGTGAGACCCTGTCTCAAAAAAAAAAAAAAAAATCTGTTCTTGGGCCCGGGATTTAGCTCAGTGGTTCCAGTGTGCCTCACAAAGTCCCGAGTTCAGTTCTCAGTACCATATATACCACAATGCCGAGTGTGTTGGCTCATGCCTGTAATCCCAGCACTGGGAGGCAGAGGCAGGAAGATTATTGTGAATTCAAGGCTATTTTGGGCTACATAGTGAGGTCAGGGCCAGCCTGAACTACAAAGTGAGAGCCTATCTCAAGGAAAAATATGTTTTTAGTTATTCAAGATACTATGTGGTGAAGCTGAAATTACATTTGACACTCAATTCTGAATTCTAGTAGTTATAAATTACTAATATTATTCTCTCTCTTTTATGACCAAGAATCCAGCAAGTTAAAGGTGCAGAAGGTGGAGCCATGGAACAGTGTACGTGTGACATTCAACATCCCCCGGGAAGCAGCAGAGCGGCTACGGATCCTGGCTCAGAGCAACAACCAGCAGCTTCGGGATTTGGGGATCCTCTCTGTTCAGATTGAAGGTCTTTTTACTTTGCCATGTGCCCATTTTGACCAAAATACAACAGAAGAATATAGCATGATTTCCAGTGTTGCTTTGTCTGTTCCTCTGGTCTTAGGCTTCAGAATGCCAAGTAGATCGTATAATCTGTGCTTCCAATTACAACACCTTAGGATAAAGAGAAATTGAAACTATTGCTGGGCCCCAGTGCTCTTTAGTATCTGTACCCTCTGCTTCTATTCCTTTGATTAATTTTGGCCATCCATCTCAAATTGATTTTATTGGCACCCTGACTAGAAACTGATTTGTCTTAAAGAATATAAATTTCATTAAAAAAAGAAGAGTATAAATTTTACACAACATAGTCATATACTTCTATAATCCCAGCACTTCAGGAAACTGAGGGAGGAGAATAGCAAGTTTGAGCCCAGCCTGGGCAACTTAGCAAGACCAGCTCAAAATAAAATTTTCTTTTTTCTTTTTTGAGACAGGGTCTCGCTTTGTAGTTCAAGCTGGCCCTGAGCTCACTATGTAACTCAGGGCAAGCCTCGAACTCAGCAATCCTCCTGCCTCTGCCTCCCGAGTGCTGGGATTACAGGCGTGAGCCACCATGCCCAGCACTGTGGTATGTGGTATTGATTGCTGGTGGGCGTGAGTCACCATGCACAGCTTTGTATGTGGTTACTGGGATCGAACTCAGGGCCTTGCGCTTGCGAAGCTGGTGCTGGAACCACTGAGCTAAATCTCCGGCCCAAAATAACAAAATTTTAAAAGCTGGGGGTATTGTTTAGTAAAAAAGTTGGAAATTTATTACCGTACCAGAAAAAGAAAAAAATATCCAATTTCAATTGTTTCCTTTTACCAAATAAACTTTTAATATTTTCCTCATTGATCTAACAGATTAGGAAGTTCTGATAGTCCTTTTATAACAGAGGTCATTTTTCAGAAACTTTCACTAGATTCATCCTTTTCAAAATAAAAATATGATCAAGACAGACACTATCAAGCTTAAAACCCTGTTTGCTATTGTTCAAAGAGTAAAGATCAAATTCTACAGTGACCTAAGGCCTTGCATATCTGACCTCTACTTTCTTGTCCAGGATTATCTGGATAACTACTCTCTTGATCTCTGTTTTCCAGTTTCTCAATCTTCTTTTGTTTCTGATGGCAGTGTGGGAAACAGGAAGGGAACATAACTAGAACCTTTGCATCAAATTCCAGTCTCCTGTGAGTTTGACAGCACAAGGTGAAATAATTAATAAATATGCAGAAATGAGACTTAGAAAAGAAGATGAGTTTGGGCCTAATCCATGCTACTCTGGATATCAAAAGACGACAGACCCAAGCTTGTCATATCTTTTAGTATTACACTGGAAACAAGCATTGTAACAGGTCACTCAGAGGGGAATAGTTTGCCTATCTCTAGAGTAACAATATAACAGGTCACTCCGATACCATCGTGTTTGTGTATTCTAGAACAGTGAGGAATTATGTAGATGAAGGTCCTGGTGTAGCTGAGCCCTGGAGCATCACAGCATGTGATGTTGTTGGGGTCTTTGTTGTTCTTGAGGTGAAGATAAAGAGTCAGGTACTCAGGTCAGGATATGTTATACCTGATCTTCAGGCAGTAATGCTTGGCTCAATTATAGTCTCAGTTGTCTAATTAATTTTCCCAATTAGGATTGCTTCTAACAGTCTTCCACAGGTTCTTTGCATTGATTTCTTTTGTATGTGGAATTCAGTCCCCTACCATTCCCTTTCTCCTAGCAGTGTCTTCTTAGCCTTCTAGAACCATTAAGTCTTAAGGATATATTTTCTGAACACCCTATATCAAAGTTCTTGGTAATAATGTTCTCACAAAAGTTCTTTTTTGTTAATCTCCAATCATTTATCTCACATTCTCATTAAAGCAATTATTTGATTATTGGGGCTTTTTTTTCCCATAGACTATAAGCTATAGTAGAGCAGAGACCAAGTCTGATTTTGCTAACTGTTATGTCTCTGGCTCACCTGTTATATGTGAGACTCTTAAGTAAACGTGTTAAAGCAAAAGAAGCATAGCCTAGTATCACTTTGCCCTAACGTTTGTAATATCTTTTTACATATAAATATATTTATATAATAAATATATACATATAAATACACCATCTTTATTTCACTAACAATAAAATTCACTTAGTTGCCATGTTAGTAAGGTTTCCATCACTGTAATAAATACCTGTGGTAATCAACTTATTTTGGCTCACAGTTTTGGAATTGTAGTCCATGGGCTGGAATAGATGGACCCCAGTAGCCTTTAGAGTTTCAGTGAGGTAATACACATGGGTAAGAGCATGTGGCAGCTGAAAATCACATACTTCATGTCCAGGAAGTGAAAGAAAGATAAAGGAAGAGACTTAGGTCCCGCTGTCTCCTTTGAAGGCATGTCTTCAGGGATTCAATACCTCCCACCAGACCTTGCTTCTTAAAGCTTTTTTTTTTTTTTTGCTTTTTGGAGACAGGGTCTCGCTTTTGTAGTTCAGGCTGGCCCTGAGCTCACTATGGTAAGCCGCCGCGAACTCAGCAATCCTCCTGTCTCTGCCTCCCAAGTGCTGGGATTACAGGCGTGAGCCACCATGTCCGGCATTGTGGTACGCGGTGTTGATTGTTGTTGGGCGTGTCTCCAGGCCCAGCATTATATGTGGTTACCGGGGATCGAACTCAGGTCCTTGCGCTTACAAGGTAGGTGCCGGAACCACTGAGCTAACCCTCCGGCCCTAAAGTTTTTTTTAAATTAAGTTTATTGGTACGTTTTTGATATATATTATGATCACATTCAACACTGAGAATTCATACCTGTGCATGATATATCATGATTTTCATTTTCAACATTTGTTATAATAAATAAAGAGGGTCCTTGCTCTTAGGAATATAAAGAAGCTCATGACCTTAATAAGGGAGACAGACTGTAGAAGAGACTTGTATGGGGAATCAATGAACCAGAACCCTCTCTTCCCTCCTGTGTTGATACAAACAAGTGGCAACCAGTGAGGCAAGCCATACTGAACCTGTACTCACTTAGAACCTAAATGCTCAATGAAACTTCAGAAGCTCAAAAGTTTATCATTTAGGAATGACACATATGTTATATAGTCTAAGATTATAGGTAGCTGTACTCCAAGAGGGACAATCAACAAACAAAGGTTATTTAGAGAGTTATTTCTAGATTGAGAAATGAATAATTTTATCATTTGATAAGTGAGGAAATAATAGCTAAAATAATAACCAGTTTATTGTGAAAAATATTGTTACATAATCTAAAAGGATCCAGAAAAGTAAAATTAATTCACAGCAGTCTATAGGATAAACTGTTCGGTAAAGCAAAGTCAAACAACTATAGGATAAAATAACATATAACCTATTTATACTTTAGGGCACATAGTGTTTTTCTTTTAACTCCAGATGTTATGTTACCTATGTACTTGAGTTTTGTTTTTTGAGACAGGGTCTCATTATGTAATTGAGGCTGGCCTGGAACTTCCGGTGATCCTTCTGCCTCAGCTTCCTGGGTACTGGGATTATAGGTGTGCACAACATGCCTGGCACCTATGCACATGAGTTAAAAGATCTTTGAAACCTTAACTGGTAGAGCTTTAATTTCTTTTCTTCTTCTTTTCTTTCTTTTTGAGACAGGATTTCACTTTTTTGTAATTTAGGCTGGCTGTGAGCTCACTATGTACCCTAGGTAAGCCTCGAACTCAGCAGTCCTCCTGCCTCTGCCTCCCAAGTGTTGGGATCACAAATGTAGCCACTGCACTCCGCATTGTGGTATGTGGGACTGATTGCTGGTGGGCATGAGTCACCCCGGTATTATATGTGTTTACCAGGGATCAAACCAGGGACCTTGCACTTGCTAGGCAGGTGCTGAAACCACTGAGCTAAATCTCCAGCCCCCAATTTCTTTTTTTTTCTTTTTTTTTTTTTTTTTGCTTTTTTTGAGACAGGGTCTCGCTTTGTAGTTCAGGCTGGCCCTGAGCTCACTATGGTGCCCAGGCAAGCCGCCACGAACTCAGCAATCCTCCTGTCTCTGCCTCCTGAGTGCTGGGATTATAGGCATGAGCCACCACGTCTGGCATTCCAATTTCTTTTCTTAATCAGACCTACTTCCTACAAGTTCTCAGCGGGTAAAATGCTACCAAGGAAGCAAAATAGATAATACATATTTTAAGAAATTATGAAATTTACAAATAACAGTGATCACCATAATACAGGAAGAGTTCTTTAACTTTTAGTCCATGTGTCCCAGGTGGTCTCCCTTTCTCTTTCTCCATACTCTTGGAAATTGAGGCAGGTGTGAATGTTGTAGCTGGTGTGAACCTATGAATAGTAACTTTTCCTAGTCAGAGAAGAAGTGTTGCTGTTATCATGGAGTTTGCTGCAACAGTCCATTCTCCTTTAAAGATGCTCTGTTCTCTTCTTTTTTTGAGTTTCAGCTGGAGAGTTGGGGAGGGTAATCATTTCTTGAGTTTTCTGAGGACATTCAGTGACCCTTCTATAAGTTCATGGTGATCTAAAGCAAGAATCTACAAACTTGGGCTGGAGATTTAGCTCAGTGGTTCCAGCACCTGCCTAGCAAGTGCAAGGTCCCTGGTTTGATCCCTGGTAACCACATACAACAATACCGGGTGTGGTGGTTCACACCCACCACCAATCAGTACCACATACCACAAATGCCGGGTTTGGTGACTCAAGTCTATCATCCCAGCACTCGGTAGGCAGAGGCAGAAGGATTGCTAAATTCAAGGCTTGCCTGGGCTACATAGTGAGCTGAGGGCCAGCCTGAACTACAAAGTGAGACCTTCTCGCAAAAAAAAAAAAAAAAAAAAAGAATCTATAAACTTTTCTATAAAGGGCCTGGAGTAAATGTTTTTGGCTTTGTAGGCCATAAGCTCTCTCACAAATATTCAACTTCTTGTAATTTGGCAAAAATAGCCATAGGTAATGTATAAATAAATAATCACTTTTTAAATGAATAGGCAGTGAGTTCCATCTGGCCATAGGATGCAATTTTGTGGCTCCCAATGTTCTTTACCTGTGTTTCTGTCATATCAACTGGTTTATACAAATTGGGTGACTAGGGGAATAATAACAATATAATGTAGAAGTTGTATTTATTCCTAATATAGCTTTTTTCTAAAAAAGGGAATTGGTATAGTACAATTGAATTATAACTGTCAATAAGAAAAAGTGCTTTTAGCTCAGCTACTTCATATGTTAGAGTCCTTTCATCTCTATTTTTTTTTGTTGTTTTTTGAGACAGGGTCTCGCTTTGTAGTTCAGGCTGGCCCTCAGCTCACTATGTAGCCAGGCAAGTCTCGAACTCAGCAATCCTCCTGCCTCTGCCTCCCGAGTGCTGGGATTACAGGCATGAGCCACCACGCCTGGGCTTTCATCTCTATTTCTAAAAAATTAAGAATTAGAATTTATATTCAGTACCTTCCCCAGACCTACATTCCCAGCCTTGCATGACTCTGTGATTGCACTTTTGTGCTTCCTTTACAGCAGCTCCACTACTTAGAGAATCAGTGCATCTGCATTACCTCACCACCTTTAGCCAGGTTTTTTCACTCCATTGTTTTGAAATATTTTGCTTCACTAATTATTATTTTTATTACAGATCTGGTTACAAAGCCTCATAGGTTTCGAGTATTCCTCAATCCTGTTTTCCTTATCAAACCTATTCTTCAAAGTGAATTGGGGTTTATATTGTTTTTTTGTTTTGTTTTGTTTTGTTTTTGAGACAGTATCTCACTTTGTAGTTCAGGCTGGCCCTGAGCTCAGTCTCAAACTCTCAGCAATCCTCCTGCATCTGCCTCCCAAGTGCTGGGATTATAGGTGTTAGCCACCACACAGTGGCATTGTGGTGTGTGGTGCTGATTGCTGGGATTATGGGCTGTGGTATGTGGTACCGGTGGTCAAACTCAGGACCTTATGCTTGCAAGGCAGACACCAGAGCCACTTGTCGGAGCCAGACGGGCAAAACAGCGGGGTCGTGAAGTCGAGAGGCATGGATTAAGAAAAGAAAAGAAGACAGGAAAATGGGCTCGGGAGGACCTCTCAGTCAGTACTGAGCAGTCCCTGAGTTTATTTTTTAGTGCTCTTTTATAGTATTTTTAGCTACAGTGCTTACATGCAAGGCTTTTAATGGACAATGTAGTTAGTGGTTAACATATAGGTTTAGCATGATTAGAATCTAAATCTATAGGAACTCAAAATATAAAGATAACTTTGTTTGGCAGACAGTACTCAAATATTTTTGGAATGTGCTCTCTCTGCTCCTAAAACTTTTCCCCAGGTGATCTGCAAGTTTCTTATGCTAAAGACTGGCCCAGGCTCTCAAGGCACAAGTCTTTGTCTCTTAGAATACTTCCCTATTTCTTATTGAGAAGCTAGTTCCCTTTGTCATTTTATTTAATCACTAAACATTGATGCAGTCAGTAAGTCAAACAGAGATTGTATTAGAGGAAGAACAGCAAGCTCCTAAGAGAAGGAGCAAGGGAAGACGACTCTGGGCCAGAGGTTATCATAAGACTTCTTTCATCAGGCATCCCAATGCAGCGATCCAAAGGTCACAGATCATCTTGGGAGCTGGGCAGCACTGTTTGGTATAGTGCAGATCTCGCAACTGTTAGTTGGTGCAGCACCCAGTGCAGATCTCCAGGCCTAAAAAGAGTCTCCTCTAGCAGGGTCTGCTTCCCACAGCCAATGAGCTAAATCCCAGCCCAGAAATGCACTTTTTTTTTTTTTTCAAGACAGGGTCTTGCTTTGTAGTTCAGGCTGGCCCTGAGCTCCCTATGTAGCCCAGGCAAGCCTCGAACTCAGCAATCCTCCTGCCTCTGCCTCCTGAGTGCTGGGATTACAGGCATAAGCACTTTTATCAGATAGAAAGTCTGTAAGTTTTTGTAAGTTGACTACTCCTCATAGCTAATGAGCACTACCATGTGTCAAGTACTTTTCTATGTATTAAGGATATAGTTAGGTAACTATAATTTATCATCTAAATTAGACACTATTTTGTTTTGTTTTTTGTCCTGGGGATTGAACTCAAGACCTTGCTCTTGCAAGGCAAATGCTGGAACCACTGAGCTAAATCGCTGGCCCTAAATTCCAACACTTTTGAGAATGAAAGGGAATGTTAATAATTTTGCTGGACCAACATAAGTAAAGAACTAAAGCATATTTAGAATTATCTTTTATAATGATAGAAGAGGCAGCTAAGAAAAAGGTGAACAAGTAATTTCATGGGATGTGCTGTGAACAAATAATAAGGTATTCTGATAAGAGTGACCTAGCCTTGGATAAGATGGTAAAGGAGAACTATTTGGGTATGTGGCCTTTAAGGTGACATGAAAATTGAGAAGCTGGCTATGGAAAGAGTGCAGAAAGCTGTTTTTTGGCTTAGGGAACAATGTGTACATGCAGAGACCTTGAGGTAAGATGGAACTTTGTGTGGCTAAGAAACTAAAATATGGTAAGACTGGGGGCAGGGATTTAGCTCAGTGGTTCTGGTGTCTTTCTGGTAAGCACAAAAGTCCTGAGTTCAAGTTTGATCCCTGGTACCACATACCACAAAGTTAGGCATAGTGGTTCATACTTGTAATCCCAGCACGCTCGGGAGGCAGAGGCAGGAGGATTGCCAAGAGGTTGAGATTAGCCTGGGCTACATAGTAAGTTCAGGGCCAGCCTGAGCAACAAAGTGAGACCCTGTCTAAAAAAAAACTTAAAAAAAAAAAAAAAAGGGTGAGGCTGAACCCTTGTTATTGAAGGACAAAATATTGTGAAGTGAGGTTAAAGAGGTAGGCAAGAACTAGATCTGGGATATCTGATGTGGTTGTCACAAGCTACATGTGGCTGTTAAGC
Organism: Thryonomys swinderianus; assembly: GCA_004025085.1. Lineage (NCBI taxonomy): Eukaryota > Metazoa > Chordata > Mammalia > Rodentia > Thryonomyidae > Thryonomys > Thryonomys swinderianus. The sequence goes on along the minus strand of PVIC010021009.1, from coordinate 8,647 downwards.
ACTGAAAGTGTAGCTAGTTCATACTGACATATATTGTAAGTACAAAATATATTGGATTTTGAAGAGTTAGTACCATCCAAAGTATTACTTTAGTAGCTTTTGCATTAATACATATGTCATAGTTATTTTTGTCTTTTTTTACCTTTTTTCTGTTGCCTCTAGAAAATTTTGTATTACACATGTGGCTCATGTTTCTGCTGATCAAGACTGGACTAAATAAGAGACCATGTTCTCTGTTAAGTTTGGCTTTTATTTTTATTTTTTTTTGTGTTTGGTATCAGGGATCAAACTTGGGCCCTTGTGCTTCCAAGGTTAGGCCTGGTACCACTTGAGCTAAATCCCTGGCTCTAGGCTTTATTTCTAAAACAATGGGAAGCAATGGAGGTTTTTGTTTGTTTGTTTGTTTTTCAGGGGTTTTTTGAGACATGGTCTTGCTTTGTAGTTCAGGCTGGCTCTGAACTCCCTGTGTAGCCCAGGCTGGCCTCAAACTCATGGCAATCTGTGCCCAGCATTGTAGTATGTGGTAGTGGGGATCGAACTCAGGACCTTGTACTTGCAAGGCAGGTGCCAGAACCACTGAGCTAAATCTCTGCCCGAGTATGGTATATTTTAAGTTACTTCTCATTGGTTGAAATTCTCAAGACCCATGTTCTCTTTCTTGAGTATTTTGTATTTCCCAGTGATTATTCCTTTTTTGGTAAGATATTGTTTCCTATGACCAGTTGAAAGATGGCCTATGTCAGTGAAGGAAACTTTCATACCCTCATTTCCTTTTTGCTTTATTATCCTACTATAAACCAAGACTTCATGTAGTATAGCAAGATTTGGGGAATGCAGTCTTTCAGTTCCTCAGTCACAGGCTACCTATATTTTAATTGTCCACAAGGTGGTGTTGTCTTCCATAGAAACAATAGTCAAAATTGCAGATTTAAGCACATGAAGTTAAATTCAGGGTCTACTTGCTCAGAACACTTGTACTACATTACCTGCTAAGCTGTTGAAGCTCAAAAGGGGTAAAATTTTTTATTAAAACCATACACAAAAAATAGGAATTAGCATATTACTTGTGTTTAGAGTATATTGGGAGCTCTTCAGACTGCCCAGTATAACTGAAGGAGAACAACAGGGACTAATAAAAGAAAGAGACAGACATATTATACAGGATTTTGTTTTTGTTTTTGAAACAGGGTATCGCTTTGTAATTTACACTGGCCCTGAACTCACTATGTAGCCCAGGCACTAAACTCAGGACCTTGAGCTGTCAGGCAGGCAGCAGAACCACTAAGCTAAATCCTGGACCACATTATCTCTAGCAGTTAGGCTTCCCCAAACCCCACTTTTATTATTCACCACGAAGCTTGGGGAGGGTGTAGTATACTATCCCAGGAATAATGACTATAGGTGGATTAGAATAGCAAGATGGGGGCCCGGAGGATTAGCTCAGTGGTTCCGGCGCCTGCCTCACAAGCGCAAGGTCCTGAGTTCGATCCCCGGTAACCACATACAATGCTGGGCGTGGAGACTCATGCCCACCAACAATACCGCATACCACAGTGCTGGGTGTGGTGGCTCACACCTGAATCCCAGCACTCAGGAGGCAGAGACAGGAGGATTGCTGAGTTCGAGGCTTGCCTGGACTACATAGTGAGCTCAGAGCCAGCCTGAACTACAAAGCGAGACCCTGTCTCAAAAAAAAAAAAAAAAAAAAAAAAAGCAAGATGGGAACCAAGTTTAGCATCTAAAAGGGAAAAGTTACTAGGATATCTCTGTAAACTGCCTTATCTTGGGAGCACATGTTCATTCATTTCCATACAGCCAGGAGGTCATACTTCTGTGTGAGTCCTATAATCTAACCAATCTATGCATGTCATAGCTGGTCTGAAACAAGCATGTGCAAGACCCTAGATTCAATCTCTAGCACCCCCAAAAGCAAAATCATAATCCTGTATAAATAATGGCCATATCTTCAAATGTCTCAGATATCCAGTAGGAGGAATATACCTACTTTGCATGAGTTTCTGTGCTCAAAATCTTTTTATATTGTAGCTATTGAAAGAAAATTGCTGATTTTTTTCTCAAGTGTTACAGTGTCCCTGTATCTTCTTTCTCTGTTAAACCTACACATTCTCTACCTTTTAGTTGTAAATTCCCCAAAGGAAATATAGGATTTTGAGTTTCTGAAAATGTCATTTTTTATTTTTTCTCTCTCTTTTCTTTTTTGAGATAGAATCTCACTATGTAGTTTAGGCTGGCCTTGAACTCACTATGTATCCCAGGCTTGCCTCAAACTTGAAGCAATCCTCTTGCCTCAGCCTCCCAAGTACTGGGATTAGAGCCATTTGCCACCACACCAGTGAGAATATATTTTTGTGTGTGTGCTTATAAGTGCACAGATACACAAATTGATGAGGTGGTTGGAACAGAAGAATTCTAACTCTTTATGATGTTCAAACATCATTAATAATTGCCCAATTGCCCTTTTGTAAGTAGAAGTAGAACTGGTTATGCTTTTGTGTAAATAAACCCACACTGCAGATTGCCTGAAGAAAGGTGTAACATCGACCCACCCTTTTCTGTGGTGGGAAACTTACCATAATTCTTCAAAAACACAGAAAACTAAAGCTGTTATGTACCTCTTAGGATCAAATTTGCATTTTATTCTGATGACTTATTTTTTATAATTTGACTACCATTTTCAGGGGAAGGTGCTATCAACCTTGCTTTGGCACAGAACAGAAGCCAAGATGTGAGGATGAATGGACCTATGGGAGCTGGAAATTCAGTTAGAATGGAGGCAGGATTTCCCATGGCGGGTGGTCCAGGTAAGACATCCTCCTTAATAATATGACATTTTACTAATTTTCCTTTTTGGCTCTGTTTGCTAAGGTATAATCATTTACATCATGCAAGATAGGCATGGGCTCAATGGCACATCTACATCTCTGTTTACTAAATGAGGACAAGACAGGAGTCACTCCTGGGAGGAGGATCACAAAACATAAAGCATACAGTCTTTGCGACATTTAGGTTCAAGTCTGATGTGCATTGAGCCATGTGTTACTTTTCTCTTGTTGATGAGACATATCCAGAGTTAAAGGGAGGAAGGTTTATTTGGCTTAAAGTTTGTAGAGGTTTCAGTCCATAATCAGACTGGCTCCAAGGCAAGGTGGCACATGGCAGAGAAGAAACACTTTATGGAAGCCAGTAGGTAGTAAAGCAATAAGGGACCTTAACAAATTTTTGGCTTCTTTTATCTCACCAGATTATGAGACTAGGGCAGGGCCAAACCAGTGACTCATGTAGTGGTTAGTAATCACATGCCTTTAATCCCAGCGTCACACATTCCAGATTCAGCCACCTCTGAAAAATAAAGCCCCAACTCATCTACATGAGACTCAGGTTGTGGGGGGGGGGCATCTAAACACAGCCCGTAACAACTATCAAGCCTGTGTACATACATACATGTACACACTATGATATATATGGTATAGGTGTAGCTGTGTGGTATTTAGGATTGAATCCAGGGCCAAACTTATGCTTACCAATCCAGGGTAAGCACTCTGGTGCTGAGCTATATCCCCAGCCCTCTTACTGTATATTTTAGAATTCCTTTTCTCATTTGTCTATTTGGGACCTATGAGATACAAACAAAATTTAATATTAGGTTAAACTAAACGAATTTTTCTAGAGAAAGTGACTTTAAATCCTCTCCAAAACAATAATAAATGACTTTGGTATTGTGTGTCTAGGAATCTAGGAAATCCTACCTTACCAGTTATTCTTGGCACTACTTCCTTAGAATTGGCAATAGAAAGTTAGTTGATAAGAAAAATTCTTTTAAAATTAAATCTATGCTCTATTTTTTGTGACTTTATAGAATCCCAAGATTTGTGAGCATGTTATAGTAATCCTTTAAGCAGAAATTTTCAATCTCAAAACTATTGATATTTTATGTCAGTAATTATCAGGGAAGATAATTACTTCCCTGTGCATTGTATAATGCTTAGTAGTATTATTGCCTTTTATCTACCAGATGCTGATAACACTACAATTCCTTCCTTGGAACAAAACTGATTATAGGTGTTGAATACAAGTCTGGTCCAATTTCCTGCCTTCTGCTACAGATGCATGTAATAGTGTCACTACAAGCATGCAGTCAGCATGTACTTGAAAATTTCTAGAATAAGAAGCTCATTGTAGATCAAGAAAACCTGTTGTTCATCTCTCAATTGTCTTGTTTTGTTTTGTTTTGAGACAGGGTCTCGCTTTGTAGTTCTGGCCCTGAGCTCACTATGTAGCCCAGGCAAACCTCAAATTCAGCAGTCCTCCTGTCTCTGCCTCTCAAGTGCTGGGATTGCAGGCGTGAGCCACCACGCCCAGCACTGTGGTATATGGTATTGATTGCTGGTGGGTGTGAGTCACCACACCCAACATTGTATGTGGTTACCGGGATCGAATTTAGGACCTTGCGCTTGCGAGGCAGGCACTGGAACCACTGAGCTAAATCTCCAGCCCCGTCAATTGTTAATGCATAGATGAGCTTATAAGAAAGAAGACTCACCAGAGCAAAAGCTAAGACAAACATGCAAATTTAAACAACAGTAAACAAAGCAGATTTTATGCATGCTAAGAGATTGAAGTTTCAATGCCCTGGAGAAAATAAAAGATGAAATCTTGTTTTGGTTCCATGTGAAGAATGAAGTTAGAATTAAACTCTCTCATGAAGCCAGAATTCTCAGTGAAAAATAGATCAGAAAACTGTTACCCTCTGATCAGGGAGACAAGTGGGAAATTTGTCTTGGTCTGGGGTCTAATTGAGGGTTGGAAAAATGGTGGTTGTTATCTTCTTGCATATTAGACATTTAATATGTTAGAGAAATAACCCAGGAATGGCTAAGTCATTAAGTGATACTGCCAAAGCTGTGGAGGGGTGCAATCTCAATCCAGAATATTATAGACTTCTTAGTTGAAGCTTACTATAGATGAACTTAAAATAAAAATTAGAATCAAATTTCCATCTTCTAGAAGTTTAATAAGAATGTCAGCATGCTTAAGGAAAATAATAAGAAGAAAACAAGATTATTATCAAACCATAAAGAAAACTTTTGGGAGAAAAACAGAACTCATAGAAATTTTTGAAACATTAAAGTAAATTACTCACCATAGTAGAAATAGCTGTATTTGAAGTTGAACTTGAAGAAATCACCCAGATGCAGCAGGGAAGAATAAAGAGATAGAAATATGGGGCTGGAGATTTAGCTCAGTGGTTCCGGTGCCTGCCTTGCAAGCACAAGGTCCTGAGTTTGATCCCAGTAACCACATACAATGTGGGGCGTGGTGACTCATGCCCACCAGCAATCAATACCACATACCACAGTGCTGGGCATGGTGACTCACGCCTGTAATCCCAGCACTGCTGAGGCAGAGGCAGGAAACTGCTGAGTTCAAGGCTTGCCTGGGCTACATAGTGAGCTCAGGGTCAGCCTGAACTACAAAGCAAGACCCTGTCTCACACACACACAAAATAAATAAATTAATTAATTAATTAAAAAATATATATATAAATATATATGTACACACACACAACATTACACAATTGTGAGAATAAAATAGTTTGAAAAAATAAAAATTTGGAGAGCCAGCCTGAACTACAAAGTGAGACCCTGTCTCAAAAATAAATAAATAAATAAAATTAAAAAATAAAAATTTGGTATTCATCAGCAAGAGGATGAGTGGATTTTTCTATACTATGGAACACTTAACAGCAATCAAGAAGAATAAACTAAAAAATAAGTGAAAAATAAATCCAAAAATACACAGGTAGTATGACACCTGTTATACACAGATTAAAAACATACAAAATGGCCAGGGTGGTGACTCACACCTGTAATCCCAGCACTTGGGAGGCAGAGGCAGGAGAATTGCTGAGTTCAAGGCTTGCCCGGGGTACATAGTGAGCTCAGGGCCAGCCTGAACTTTTGAGACCCTGTCTCAAAAAAAAAAATGCTACTCAGTTTATCAATATGTGAAGAAAAGGTAAATATATAAAACTGTTAACAGTAATTATAGTAAGGAAGGAGAGCTCCTGATACATGTGCATAAATGTCTGACAGAGATAGGAAGAGATTTTAGATTTTAGAAAGATAGATGATAGGCATAAAAATTTTTAATATTGCCGGGTGTGGTGGCTCATGCCTGTGATCCCAGCACTTGGGAGGCAGAGGCAGAGGCAGGAGGATTGCTGAGTTCAAGGCTTGCCTGGGCTACATAGTGAGCTGAGGGCCAGCCTGAACTATAAAGCGAGACCCTGTCTCAAAAAAAAAAATTTAATACTCTTTCATATTGTCGAAATATGTAATCAGAAACAAAAATAGTGGCAAATCCAATATACTATTCTAGGGCTTTTTTTCCCTAGGATTAATAAGGATGACCAACCCTGCCACTGTTATGATACCCCAAGGTGGAAACATGGCATCTTCCATGATGGCACCAGGCGCCAATCCAGAACAGCAGCCCAGGACCCCTCGCCCTACTTCTCAGTCAGGTAATGACTTGCACTCTTTGAGGATTGAAAAAGGTGGGATTTCTTGCAGAAATAATTATGAGATTCTGCTCTATGATATTAAATTGCTTTCATATTCAATGGTAAATTTACAAAATTTGCTCAGATTTATTCAAGCTACATGTTGCCACTTTTTTTTTTTTTTTTTTTTTTTTTTTTGAGACAGGGTCTCGCTTTGTAGTTCAGGCTGGCCCTGAGCTCACTATGTAGCCCAGGCAAACCTCGAATTCAGCAATCCTCCTGCCTCTGCCTCCTGAGTGCTGGGATTACGGGCGTGAGCCACCACGCCCAGCACTGTGGTATGTGGTATTGATGGCTTGTGGGTGTGAGTCACCACGCCCAGCACTGTATGTGGTTTCCGGGATGGAACTCAGGACCTTGAGTTTGCGAGGAAGGCTCTGGAAGCATTGAGCTAAATCTCCGGCCCCATGTTACCACTTTTAACTAGGCATGGAGACATACCTATAATCCCGGGAGGCTGAATCTACAGGATCACGGTGGCTCAGGCATGGACTACATAGCAAGACCCTATCTCAACAAAACAAAACAGAATATTATTTATTTTCTTCTTATAATTTCTCATTATACGTTCATTAGTTGTACTCTAACATTCCTAAGTCTCTTGCAGGAGTAGGATTGGAATCCAGGGCCATCACACTGCTGCATTCCCACTCTTTCTATTTTTGCTTTTATTTATTTTTTTGTGGTACCGAGGATCAAATTTGGGCCCTTGTACATACAAGGTTGGCATGGTACCACTTGAGCTAAATCCCCAGTCTGTTCTTATTTTTTGAGACAGGGTCTCACTAAGTTGCTAAGTTGCCCAGGCTGGCTCGAACCTTTGATCCTCTACCTCCAGCCTCCCTCAGTGCTGGGATTACAGGTGTATATCACCAAGCTCACCTGTCAATATTCATAAAAAGAATTTCTTGGCCTGCTTAGTCCTGCATAACAGAACTCTGTAGTCAAGTAAATTTGGTAAATGTATTGTACTTTATCTTGCCCCTTTGAAATTCACAGTGAACATTTTTTTTTTTTTTTCTGAGACAGGGTCTCGCTTTGTAGTTTGGGCTGGCTCTAAACTCACTGTAGCCTAGGCAAGCCTCGAACTCAGCAATCCTCCTGTCTCTGCCTCCCGAGTGCTGGGATTACAGGTGTGAGCCACCATGCCCAGCAACAGTGAACATATTTGAATAACTACATTCTGTAGTGAAGAAGAAACTTACCTAAGGTTTTTGGACTCAAGTGTTTTCTAGCCTAATTGACTATTTGTTTCTTTCTTTTTTTTTTGGTTATACCAGGGATTGAACCTGTGTCCTTGTGCTTCCAAGGTAGGCACAGTACCACTTGAGCTAAATCTCCAGCCCCTTTCTTTTTTTTTTTTTTTGAGACAGGGTCTCGTAGTTCAGACTGGCCCTGAGCTCACTATGTAGCCCAGGCAAGCCTGGAACTCAGCAATCCTCCTGTCTCTGCCTCCCGAGTGCTGGGATTACAGTCGTGAACCACCACACCCGGCACTGTGGTTTGGGGTATTGATTGCTGGTGGGCATGGGTCACCACGCCCAGTATTGTATATGGTTACCGGGATTGAACTCAGGACCTTACACTTGCAAGGCAGGCACCAGAACCACTGAGCTAAATCTCTGGCCCTCCTAGTTTCATTTTTTATTACAGTAATTAACAGAGTTCCCAGAAATATGATTAGTAAAATACTGCTGTCCAAATTTTGTGTTTGGCTCTTACATTCATTTTTTCTTTCTTTTTTTTTTTGCAGTACCAAGGATCGAACTCAGGCCCTTCTGAGTCCTAGGTTGGCACAGAACCACTTGAGCTAAATCCCCAGCCCTCTTTTTTCTTTTTCTGAGACAGGGTCTCACTTTGTGGTTCAGTCTGGCCCTGAGCTCCCTGTGTGGCCCAGGAAAGCCTCAAATTCCTTCAGTCTCTGCCTCTGCCTCCCGAGTGCTGGGATTACAGGCGTAAGCCACCATGCCCAGCTTCACTTTTGGACTATAACCTCTTTTTAAGGCAGGCTTCATCTTTTCTATCATCATTGGCATGTGCTTTATCCATAAAAGATGCTCTTGA
>PVIC010021008.1:0-28927 GCA_004025085.1 Thryonomys swinderianus | reverse complement strand
AATTTTATGTCAGAGATGTTCACTATTCAGGTGATTCTCTCAACTTTCTTTCCAACTTAGAATGTTGTCAATACATTCATCCCAACTATCTTGATATTTTTCCAAGATAACGTTAATCTTATTGCCAGAACTAACACATGTTTTGTAGTGTTATTTTATCAGCCCACTCAGTATGTTACCCTCAGCTATCTTTCCTTAGCTTCTGCAAACCTCACCCCCTCTTGGTTTTCCACCTATCCCTAGCAAATTCTTTTCATTGTCCTTTGTCAACTCTACTTTGTCCGTCCTTTAACTCGGCGGCCTTTCAGTTCTCCTCTGTGTCTTCTCCCTACGAAATCCTACCCATATGTTTGGCATCAAATACCATTTGATAATGATGACTACTACACTTCTAGCTCCAGCCAAGATTTTACTCCTGATTCCCAAATTCATTTTTCTACCTCTTTGACATACTCATTTAGACTGATGGTAAAGATTTCAAAACCAACAAGTCTTAAGCAGAGTTTTTGTCTCCCTAACCTCAGACCGCTTTGTATTGTGACTCTCAGTGACCATTCTATCACCCATAAAATTATTTAAACTGATAATTCTCTCTCAATATTTTTACTTGCACAACAGCAAGTCTTGCCTGATTTAGCTGCTATTTAGCTCTACAGTCCAATGACTATTTTATCTCTTTCAATGTTATACATCATTGTCTTTCAAGGATGTCACTCAGAATGGCCAAATCTGATATGTCTTTCCCTTGCTTAATATACTACCTCATTGCTAAATATTTGTATCCCATAATGGCTATTAGTGATTATATTTTCCATCATGGCCTTTGAAGAGTTAGATTACTTTTCAGAAAATGCTTTTCAATATAGCACTTTTTACAACATGCATATTTAGAAGGAATAATACTTATACATTAAAATTTTAGGCAGTGGGCCGGAGGGTTAGCTCAGTGGTTCCAGCGCCTGCCTCGCAAGCGCAAGGTCCTGAGTTCGATCCCCGGTAACCACATATAATGCTGGGCGTGGAGACACGCCCACCAACAATCAACACCGCATACCACAATGCCAGATGTGGTGGCTCACGCCTGTCATCCCAGCACTCGGGAGGCAGAGACAGGAGGATTGCTGAGTTCGAGGCGACTTGCCTGGGCATCATAGTGAGCTCAGGGCCAGCCTGAACTACAAAGCGAGACCCTGTCTCAAAAAGCAAAAAAAAAAAAAAAAAAAAAAAATTTAGGCAGTGATGTATTTACCAATCTACTTGACACAAAAGGACATATTCAATAATAGTGCAACGTCCAGGCGAATTCAAACCATGCTGTTTGGTTTGTACCTGCTGAATGAATATACGGAGGAGTAATGACTCTTTTAGCCTGTTGTGAGTGTGCACTGTTTTCATGCAAGATGTTCCTTCAGATAAAAGTCATATTTGTGCATATGTGTGTGCATTCAATATGTACTTAATGCTTTTAATGCAGTTAAAGAGGAATATATCCATGTACCCCTTCTCTATAATTTCTTCTTTACAATCTCCTTTACTCTCAAGCAAGTCCTCCTTGTTTAGCAAGTCAAATTTCACTATAAATAGACACCATAATTATTTTTAACATCATGTCTGTTTCTCAGAGAAATGTGCCTTAATTTTCAAGCTATAAATAGTTTTCATAAGTGAAAATTGTTGTTTTTGCATCTTGATTTTAGAGAAAACCTAAAAACCTAGGTATTGGGAATTTCCAACATCATTTCCCTTTAAAGGTAAGGAACTTTCAAATTATTATTACTTAATAAGGGGTTTTTCTTTTTTGCTAAGCAAAATTTCACTAAATGAGGGCTCAGTTGTATTCTCACTGCTTTCAGGATAGACTCTGAACATCTAAACATGGCTTGAAAAGCACATGATTTAACCTCCGCTTCATCCAACAACCACACTTATTGCATACTTTACAGTCTACTCATGTAAATCTGCAGAAATCTTAAAGCAACTAAGGACTTGCATTTGTTGCAGTATTGGAGCTGGCAGATAAAGTTCTCATAATTAAGCTGGTTCTCATATAACATCGAAGAGTCAAGGAAACAGTAAAAACAATATATAAACTCTTGCCAAGAGGAATTTCAGAAAACATCTTCCTTTTGAATGAACTGAACCAACAAATGGTTATACTCCCCCACCATCTTCTGAAGGGAAAATCTAGGTAGTACTGTGTTCTAATGATGTAGAATATTTTACATTTTTTATGCTGAACCCTCCATTTAACATCTGAGGATGTTAACCTTAATAAATTTCAAATTACATTAAATTACTCATAAATGTTGATTCTGTAGACTTGTACCATTCATTCATCCTGTGTTCCCTTTCATTTCAACAGAGAAGATCCATGGATGGAATCTTTAGTTACCATGTCCATTCAAATCCATCCAAACTAACTTTACAGTCTACTTTGATGATACAATTAATTAGCTGAGCTCTAACAAAAGCATCTCCCTGGTTGCTTTGTAAAAATGTGTACAAAGTGGGAGCAGAAAGATTCACATACATACTATTACAATAACCTAAGAGGCAGATGGTAGTAGCTTGCTTTGGCTTGTGGCAAAAAGATGAAGATAAAAAGCAATGAAAGTTTTGAGACAAGCAATAGAAATGTGGAAGACTATGAAACAAGTAGGTTGAGTGGGGGTTGTAAAGAACCGAGAGATCTGATCTGGCTTGAGTCTGATTTGCCTTGTAGACATGCAACTGTAATCTTAAGCATTCAATGGAGAATTTAAGCCAAAAATAAGAGAAAGAGAGATAGGGAGAGAGAGAGAAAGAGACAGAGACAGAGAGAGACAGAGAGACAGAGATCTTAAGAAGTCATTTTCATAGAGCCGTGACACTAGCTGAGCTCCTAAAGGAAAGAGTGTAGCTATCCCAAAGGCTTTATATTCAGACCAGCAAAGGGATTAAAATGAACAGAAACACACCTGTGATTAATCAAATATCAAAGGAAAATAGCATAAAATGTGACTGCCTTCCAGCCTTCCTCCTCCTAATTTATGAAAAGTTACTATGCCACTTCACATCCTTTTTTAGAATGAAATAGACCTTAAATAAATAAAGGGAGTAGTTGGTACAAGATGTGGGCCTTCTTCTCATGCCAAACAGGAAGTTAAACATCCCTCTACATACTGATCATGTGATAGGAGTGAACTTTCTAGGAAAGCCTTTCAACTGTATGACATTCTGAAATTATTTACTACCAAGCTTAGTATCATTTCCATCTACACATGAAGTTGGTCATGTTGCAATGCATTGAAAGGAAATAAATAGATCCTTCCCACAGAAATCCATTTTAATTGACTTATGGTACATTTGATCATTAACTCAAGTTTACCATTACGTACTCTTCGAAACAACATACTGAAGGATTATACCAAGCCTTTAGACAGTAGAAACTAATTCTTATATTCATATTCTTTCAGGCCACAAGTCGTGAAAACCTGGCACCAGAATTCTTACTCAAGATTTGCATCAGAATCTCTTGAGAACTGTTTTTTAATATTCATATCCAGGGCCTTGCCTCAGAGAGTCAAATCTGGTGGCTATGTGAAAACTTCCTCGAGTGATTTTGTCTCAGGGCCTAGTTAGGACTACTGAGAGGTGCAAGTGACCTCTGCGGCTTCGGAGTGGGCGTTTGGAGTCAGCCAGGGGCTTCAGGGAACTTTGCTTCACTCTGACCTGCTTTTGAAAAATCACCTTAACTGCATAAAAACGCAAATCTGGTTCTTTTAACTTTCACAGTAAAATGATAACAGTCTAATAGATAGCTCACATTTTATATAAGGCAGCTGGGTCTCCTTTAACAATAATAAATTATTTGGGATACATATGATAACCTCTACCTCAAGTTCATTTTCCTCCAGATTTGGGCAAAATCTGCATTATCCATTTACAGTGAGGATGATACAGCGCAAGTGACATTTTCATCAATCAGTCTAAACCTCTCTTCCTGAACTATTGGAAAACAAAATTCCTAGACTGCTCCACCTTTGATTGCTTTTATTCCCCATGGAATGTTGTGAAAAATGTAAAATATAGACAATGACATCTCGAGTTTTATGAATCTTTGTAAAAGAAATATTTTTATATAATAAAAACTTACTATTGAGTACACTGTCTACATGATGAACTTTACCACAAAGAAATGATTCAGGGAAAAATATATGTAAAATAAATTGACATGCTTCTTTGTATTTATAGAGAGAACTATTGCTGCCAGAGGCTACTGCATGCTCATGGCATAGAGTATGCCCCTCTGCAATAATGATTGCTAGCCCTGATTTTCTGTTCAAATATTTTCCCAAATCAATTAGTGCTCATTTCCTAGGGTTTGGTTTTTTTTTTTTCAGTATCAGGGAATCGATCCCTGGCCCTGTGCTTCCAAGGTAGGCGTGGTACCACTTGAGCTAAATCCCCAGCCCTCCTACTCTTGGTTTTAATGATGCCTTGTAACCTATGTATTTTCCTACAAGTTACTTCAAATCCTTTTTTTATAAAGTAGTTTATTAACAATAAAAATCTATCCTGGATTCCTTCTTCCATACACTTAATATTTGGTTATTTTTACTTACTGGGTAACCATCTTTAATAAACCTAGTGTGAACCTGTTCATTCGAGAGCTGTATGACTTCAGATAATTTATTTCAGTGACCAAACTTCATCCTATTAACCTAATAATGAGGGAATTGTTAGATTGTACTAAACATATTTTCCAACTTTGAAAGTCTATGCAGTTGCCAACTGATTTGAAATTATCAACTGATTTACTATATCAAGTGAAGAAAATGCTTTAAAATAATTCAGCAAAAGTAAGAAAGAGAGTGCCAGGCGTGGTGGCTCACGCCTGTCATCCCAGCACTCGGGAGGCAGAGGCAGAAGGATTGCTGAGTTCTAGGCTTGCCTGGGCTACATAGTGAGCTCAGAGCCAGCTTGAACTACAAAGCGAGACCCTGTCTCAAAAAAAAAAAAAAGTAAGAAAGAGGTTTTAACAAACAGGGGTAAATTTAGACATGATCTAAATTCACATGCCTAATCCAGTTGTTCATGAAGATTTTCTTTCATTACTACTCATTTCCCTAATGGACTTCAGATATGGGCAACAGATACATGGAGACAGGTCAAAAGAGGCACTGCAGTTTCCTTTAAAGTACACACAGATCATTTCCTGTTGCATCACAAATGGCATGAGGTCATTTATTCGAAGTCACTATATCTTAATATATTTAATTTATGTATTTAAGATTCATAATTATAAAGTGATTCCTAAAGCTATAAAAATGTAATAATGTATTTCTTTACAGGCGTTGAAAGAAAATAAGCTTTGCCTTCCTCTCACTCTCCAATTCAAGTAATCAGTTCTATGCAGAGAAATTTGGTGATCACTGGTCCTAAGACCAAGGAAATCCATGCTTTAAGACAAAAGAAGAAGGAAGAGGATGAGGAGAACTAGGACACCAATTTATACCAACTTAAGCCTCCCCTAGTTCAAAATTAATTTTTGTGCCATTATCTGTACTTCTCAAATTGTTATCTGTACTTCTCAAATTGTCTTTCAGTGCACTTCACACAAGTCATTCTCACTTTAGTTTTGTATTTACTTTTATGGAGCTATTCCTGGCTGTAATTCTTTTCTTATTCACATATGGCAAAAAGCCAGGGTCCACTTTCTTCTTAGTTTTTCCAGACTTCTTAATGGCTCTGTCAATTTCCTGCCATTGTTCTATAGGATTTCCTCAGTCCCCTCCTAATGCCTTTGGCATATACACATTTATACTGAAATTAATAAAAGTGGGGAAAAGTCATCAGTGCAGTCCAGAGGAGGACACACTATGATTCACTATGATGTCACCACACTGAAAAGCCCAGTTTAATGGACTATTTTTGTAACATGACTTGAGACTCGGAGCTGAGCCTTTCAGTCCCTGGAAATGATTTATTTTAAATGTCATGCACAAGGTCAGGAAGGAAACATGACATCACTGAGAAGCAGCTGCCTCTGAAATCCTCAAAAAGAATTGCAAGAAGCTCCTGTGTTTACAGGTGCGTAAATCGGGACTATGCAGTCTGCGAGGGTAAAGTTCAGAAGAACTCAAAGACACAGAGCTGGGAGTCCTGTTTCCATAATCAGTCAAGTTTTAGCCTTTGCAACATGTTCCCTAATACGCTTTCTTTTTTTCATTCTGCAAAGAAAATAAGTATTACCATTTTATTCGCATCTGTAAGATCAAGAATAGCTTTAGGGTCTAGGGTGAACTTAATTCCCATAATCTGTGTTTGTCTTAAATCACATGAGGATTTGAGTAGAAAAGAAGACATACTGGGAATGAATACTTTGAAACACAATGTTGTAATATATATTGCAATAATTACATTCTTTTTTTTTTGAAACAGGGTTCTGCTTTGCAGTTCAGGCTGGCTCTGAGCTCACTATGTAGCCCACCCAGGCAAGCCTCAAACTCAGCAATCCTCCTGTCTCTGCCTCCCCAGTGCTGGGATTACAGGTGTGAGACACCACAGCCAGCATTGTGGTGTGCGGTACTGATTGCTGGTGGATGTGAGTCACCACTCCCCTCCCTGTATTGTTGTATGCATTTACCAGGGATCAAACCAGGGACTGGGAGCTTGCTAGGCAGGCACCAGAACCACTGAGCTAAATCTCCAACCTATGATAATTATATTCTTAAAGAACATTAAAGGCTGACAACATCTTCTTTATATCAGACTCACTCCTGCAACAAGCTTCCTCCAGCTCTTTACATTTATTTAGAAGCTATATTGAGTAGCATATCTTTGTCAAATTAATTAATATTATTAATAATATATATTTAATATGTTGAATATATGTCTGTTAATGTTATTGCCATAAAAAACTCTTGTTAATTTTAAAATATCAGCTTCCTATTGCTTTGTCACAAAGTACCACAACTTTAGGAGTTTAAAGCAGCATGGATTTATCCTGTCACAGTTCCAGAGGTCAGAAATCCATAATCCATGTGTCAACAACACTATGTTCCTTCTAGAGATTGTAAAAGAACGTCCCTTACTGATTTTTTTTCAGTTCCTAATATTGGCCTTCCTTTATGAGTCTCCTGTCTCATTAAATCTGTTGCTTCTCTCATCACTCAGTCTGATAGCTGGCCTTGTTTTATATAAAACTCTTGTGACTTCATCAAGCCTACCAGATAACTCAGGACAGCCTCTCTATCTTGAAACCCTGGACTCATCTGCAAAGTACCTTTACGAGATTCAGATACGTGGATTCTTAGGATGCCCTCACCCTGGGGGCTATTTTCATGACAGTATAGTAAATTGTACTGATCAGCAATGTATTTCCCAAATGCTATCTACTTAGTGGAAGATGATGACAGACAAGAGTCAACTAAAATGCTTATAAATAGGAAGCCAAAGTTTCTACAGGGTGATAATATTGTACAAATTGGTAATAACAGTAATTACTTAAACACTTGATGGGAAAGCTCATGGCAAAATTGAATTCATTGAAGAAGAATGAATGTAAAGAAATGTTCAGTAGAGTTAATCTGATATTGGATTACATTGGAAATCACAGAGCTTGTAAACCTGAACTACAAAGCAAGACCCTGTCTCAAAAACTAAGATGAATAAATAAATAAATTGCAGTATATTTATGCTGGAAGATCACTTCACCATCCAAAGGAATGAAATACATGGTACAAAATGGATAAATCCTGAACAATCACTAGAGAAAGTCAAAGAAATCAGGCACAAAAGGTCACACACTGTATGATTTCTTTCATATGAAATTTCTAGAATATATTCTGAGATGAGGAGGAAAATGTTCTTTGTTTTGATTTTTATTTTTTATTTTATTTTTTTTTACTTTGTACTTTCTTCTTGAAACATACTCCCTACATAGCTCAGGCTAGCCTCAAATTCATAGTGATCCTTCTGCCTCTGCCTCCTGAGTACCGGGATTACAGGTGTGCACGACCATGCCTGCCAGATGAAAAGTTTTAAAATTCTCTAGTAAGAGAGACGCTAGCCATAAATATTGTAAATACACTAAACACTGCACTTCACAATGAGTTATATACTTCACAATGGTTAATTACCTGTTATGTGAATTTAATTAATAAAGAATCTAAAGAAATTCCAACAGAATACTTGGAAAGTGTATGCAATCAGTCCAACAGACAGTTCTAGAAAGACCAGGAGACATACATAAGTCCATTTTAAGAAGAGATTTTAGAATACTAGATCAATTGATCCATATCTTGTACTCTCATCACCATAGATTATCCATGTAGTTTTGGGAAAGATCAAAATGTGTTTGGCCCATTTCCCCATTTATGACATAAATCAAGTAAATCAGATAATATCTCTCATGGGACTTCAAAATGCTTTGATTCGTTTACACCTTCTATTCAACACCAAAGTACACCGTTTATTTTGGGAAGCAAAAAGGTATGAGATATTTTTTGTGGCTAAATAGTGTTAAACAAACACAGCAAACATCCTATGTATTTATGTATATAATTTATGCACGGATTTGTATGATCACTAATAAATAGAGAAATACACATTTATACATATAGAGAAAGAGAAGTAGAGAGAAGAGGTATATATACCTATACCTACTAGTAATTGTATCTCAGTGATATTATAGATTTTGTTGCCACCTTTATGAAAAGAACATTTATTACTTGTACTGGAAAAAGTGTGCCTATCTTGTATATCCCTAGCAGGAGAGCAGCAGGGTCAAATGTAACTTCTAATTCTAGTTTTTGGAGAAATCTCCACACTGATTTCCACAGTAGTTAAAAGAATCATATCATAGTGACATATGTGCACCCATGGTCATAGCAGCTCAGTTTGTGATAGCTCAATCTCGGAAACAACCCAGATGCTCATCAACTAGAGACTGGATTAAGAAGATGTATTTTTTAATAACATGGAATATTATTCTGCCATAAAGAATGATGAGTTTGAGTCATTTCTACTCAAATGGACATACCTTGAAGGCATACTCCTGAGTGAAATAAATGGGTCACAGATGTGTAAATACCATATCTTTTCTCTGGTATGAGAAACTGAAGATATAAATGAGTTCTAGAATTATTGTAGACATTGCAAAATAGAAAATATTCAAAGGGAAAAGGGCAATATGGGTAAATAACAAGGAGAAAGAAAAATGTTATGATTTTAAAAAAGGAAACAGTTTATGTATATAGGAGGCAGGGGAGTTACAGGGTGTGCAGGGGAAAGGGAAGAAATAAAAATTAAGTCATGTCATATACTGGTACAAATTCTCGATGTTCAGTGTAATCACAATGTGTCTGTAAAATATACCAGTAAAAATACAAATCTGATCTTTAAAATATGCCTGATCTCAATGAATTTTTCACAGCATTTCTGTACTGAAATATGGCTACTCCAGTAGTAGTTAAGAGTTCATAGAAATCTAAGTAACTAAGTATAATTACAGCAATAATAATAAGATTCTTTTTTAAAATTAACATAAAGATGCAAGCTTATATATCTCATAGCTTTTCTTATATGAGAAATGGAAAATACAAACAAAGAGTGAAACAAAGCAAGAGGGAAAAAGACCTTTTCCGATCAGAGGAGGACCAAGAGGTGCAGGAAGGGTAGAGAGAGGAACAAAAGGGCAGGAAAGGGGACTGAGGCAGGGCATGCACTTGTTTCTACTGCTCACAATGCGCATGATCATCCTGCAAAGTAAACACGTACAAGACTTAAACATGGCATAAAAATCATGAAATGATTCAACCCTAAAGAAATAACTTAACAAAAGCAAAAAGTTACTACAAGAAGATGTTTGCAGTATTTATAACTTTCACCCATTAAAAATTACCTTCAGAAGGGTAAATATTGTAAATTTTCTCTGGTATGAGAAACTGAAAATGTACATGAGTTCTACAATGTGCGATGGATATTGTGAAACAGAAAATACTCAAAGGGAAATTGGGTGGAGGGGTGAGTAATGAGGGGAAAGGAAAAATGTGATGGTAATAAAAAATGGAAACAAAGCTAAGAAAAACATGGAAACAAAGCTGAGAAAAAAATGAGAATTAAATTGTGTCATACACTGGTACAAATTTTCAATACGGAGTGTGACCATGATGTGTACATACAATGTACCAATAAAGATTCAAAAACAAAATTACTTTCAGACCCAAAGAGAGTTGGTTTAGTTTTTAAAAAAAAAAATCCTGCATTGTTAAAATGTAGTAATTATTGGGCCAGAGGGTTAGCTCAGTTGTTCCAGCACCTGTCTTGCAAGCACAAGGTCCTGAGTTCAATCCCCAGTAACCACATACAATGCTGGGCATGGTGACTCACGCCCACCAGCAATCAATACCACATACCACAGTGCCAGGCATGGTGGCTCAGGCCTGTAATCCCAGCACTCAGGAGGCAGAGGCAGGAGGATTGCTGAGTTCGAGGCTTTCCTGGGCTACATAGTGAGCTCAGAGCCAGCCTGAACTACAAAGCAAGACCCTGTCTCAAAAAAAAAAAGTAGCAATTATTAAAACAAGAATTTCTTAATGTTTGAAAGATTCAAAAGTGTTCTATTATATATTACTTAAGGGAAAACATGTCGTATTAGGTACTGGCATTAACCAGGCGTCACCCCCTCCATCTTATTTAGCACACCGTGTGGCTCCCAGCACGTACTCTCAGTGTCACATTGTCTTTTAGTGCTCTTTGCATGATCAGCTTCTCCTCACCCATCAGGCATCAGCTCAGATGGCAGCTTTTCAGAGAAGGCTTCCCTACACAGTCCAACTAATATTTTACCACTCTCTACCATTCCCTCTTTAATGTCATGTACATCACAGAACATGAGTTTGGGTTACTCATTCTTACCTCTGTTCACCACTGTAATGACGTTCCATAGAGAAAGTGTTTTGCTGCACCTTCACTGCCTTATCCTTAGGAGGTAAGAAGGTCTGGCACACACTCCAGCTAGTGGGTCACTGAGCTATGTACAGCAAAAAAGGAATATGTGCACCTGAGACAAACATTTGCAAAGCAAGAGAAAAGAGCTCCTTAAGTGGACAAGATGCTGATTCTTTTTAGCATTCATTATCTATTATTTTATGATGCCTTTTCACTGGAGCTCTACGTCTATGTGTATTTTCAGGGGTAGCTTTTGAGAACACTGCTTATTCTCATTAAATGCTCAGCTGAAATAGTAGGCTTTGTACTTTTTGTATCACTTATTTCTGACACATGGAAGCCAAGAGTTATGTAAAAACAGCACCAGATTTGTAATATTCCTGGCAGTATCATTTTGCCATCTCTATGACTTTGAACAAGTTATGGAACTTGCCTGGACCGATTTCTTTTTTCTCATAAGGGTGAATACTTAATGAATTGTTGTGGGAATTAAATCAGAAAATACTTGAATCACTTAAGAAAGTTCTTGACACCTCTGACATGAACAACTCAGTAAATGATTGCTATTACTTAGGGGATTCAGCTTGACTGTGCAGTGCCTGCCTTGCAAGCACAAGATCCTGAGTTCAATCTCCAGTACCAGAAAGAAAAAAAAGGTAATCTTGATAAGATGACTTAAAAAATGGGGGAAAAGTCCAACAGTCCTACCTATCACTTAAAAAAAATGTTCAACGTCATGAGTTGTGTGGCCTACATAACTGCCTGTGTGTTATTAAGTGTGTTAAATGGCCAATGTGGTGAACATGACCATACTGCAAAGTTTAGGATGTAGGGAAAAAATAAGCTTCATCATTTCATTGTAACATAGTTTTCTGTAAATTATTCAGAATGATTGCATCCCTGACTCAAGATGCTTGGCAAGTTACCTTCCAAACGTCTCACTGGGATATAACTAACATCGGTGACATTTACAAAGATTGTTACCCTACTGTGGTCATTAGCCTGCATCAGTCTATCTCAGTCTCCTCTTTTAAAAAATAATCTCATCTTCTGAATCGGTGACCAACCTTAAAAATATTCAACAAATTCCATATTTTTAGCTGCTCTCTGGGATAATTATATTCACAAGTAGGTCATTAAGAGCAAACAAGTAGTTAGGAAACATTGTAATGAAGGCAATAGGACACAATTAGCTGAGAAGACAGTTTGCCCCTTGACCAAACTGCCCTGGATCTTCCCATGAAAGAAAGTGCAGAGTGTCTCTAATTTAGTCACTTATTTGAATGTATGGGACAAGCCCAAAGGAAGGGTCTCTGGGTAATAATCAATGTACTAAAATACTGAACCTCAGTATACATACTTCCAAAGCCTGTAATCAGCAAAACAAAGATGAAGCCAAACTTTCATAGCTATTTTCTTCTCTCATCAAGGCCAAAATATGATTTTGCCACTAAATATATTAAGCAAATGTATTCTAGGCCTCATATTGCTCTTTGCAAAGAATATTCCATTGTTTGGTCACAGTTTCTTGGCTCACAAAAATCACCTGATGCTACTATTGTCAAATCTATGTGATCTATGATTTTCTTAAGAATTTATGATCTCACACAACACAAATCATTGCAGTTGAGTCCATTTCACACAGGGAGCTATGTTGTATTTATTTTCATTAATATTGACTCAACAGTATATGAATTCATGCTTTTTCTTATACAGTTGTCCTACTCCATGTATCTTGAAGTATCTTTTCTCTATGAAACAATATTTTTTAGTTTGATAATTCCATAAATTATGGGAAAACCATAGTATTGACGTGAAATATTTTAACCCAACACAATTCCAAATGACACAACATTAGAAGTATAGATTTGGGCTCATTATTCCTAACAAAACCTATTAATTCTATAAAAGTGAATAGAAAAAGAATGAGAAACTCTTATTAAATCCATTTATATTCAGTATTACTACACCCCATGCTACTTTCCAGTTCAGCAAAATGTTGGACACTCTTGACTATTAAAATTCTTGGCAAAGCAACTTTCATGCCCCTCAGTATTGCTGTGACTATCCATTTTATGGAGTCAAAATATGTTCTTGGAACACTGAGGTACAGAGATTCAGACTTAGCTGTATTGTTCAAGCATTCCTTCTACAAATAAACACAACTATTTTGCAATCGATATATAATCTTACATAATCTTTAAGGGCTGAGGGAGTTACCTCCTTATTTTGCTGATCCATAAATATAAAATTCACAATTTTCTGAACACATTACTTAAAACTAGTGTTCCATTCATCCTATAACACTAAGCATTTACAACAAACCAAGAATAGCACTAGGCTTCCGGGAGACAATAGTGAATAAGACATCGTCACTGCCTTAATGAAAAATTGCATTTCAGAGGACAGCAAGTAAACAGTAGGATAAAGTCTTGTATTATGATAGCCAGATGTCAAGGGCAAGTTAAGTACAGTGAACTGATGGAACACCCACAAAGAGGCCTAAGTCACTTCTAGCCAGTTATAAAGGATCCATGTGGGAAATGCTGGGAGAGTGAAATTATGGCTAAGAGTTTCAAAAAAGAGGAACTGCCTGAGTGTTTACAGAGATGAGTGTATGTTTAGAAGGGTGATTTCCTGGAACAGACAGTATTTCAGTAGCCTGGAGGATACTGAGGCATATGGGTCGAGTGCACTAAGGATAAATTGGAAAGGAGTTCAGTAGTAAAGGTCTTTTTGTTCAGTGTCAGAAAATACAGACAACATTATGGGAACAATAGAAACATGAAAGATTTTAGGCACTGGGAGAAGAGATGATGGGAAGAGTGATGCATATCCCATCAGAAGTGGGTGTGAAAAGATCATTCTCCACCTCCAGAAGCTGGTTCAGAGGGAGAGAAAAGATATGGCACAAAGCTGGTAGCTAGGAAGGAAGGATCATTACAAGTTAGTGCTTGGGTTGCTCTGGAGTATACCCGAATGCGTCCCTAATCTGTCACATCTCAGAGACAGACATTTGCAGGAGATGCACAAGTCTGAGAGAAGTTGTCCCCTTTCAACCCTGCTGCAGCTTGTCTCACATAGCACTTATAAAATTCACAGCCTTTTGGGGGGCACCGGAAACAGAGATCACTCATGGTTCTATCTAGTGGGCTGTGGGGTCTTTGCGATTGAAGACGACTTGGCTTATATTACCAGGCTACTGGAAGCACCAAGGATATGTGTGTGTAAACACAGCTGTGATGAAAACTGAAGACTGATATAAGACTCAAGGCAACATCCTTACAGGGAATTATTATGAAATTATATTGCCAACATTTAAACTTTTCTTCCTATAGTCTAATTCATGAAAAATAAATTTTTTAAGGACAAATACTTTTTGTGAAATGAAAGTATTCTAATATGACATTCGGATTCCATCAGAAAGATGTAATGAAACATGGCGTGGACCTCTGCCTTCTCACCTTGGTTTTTTTTTTTCCTGTGTTTTACAGAATTTTGAGTCTGTTTTGCTCAGCTGGATTGAGAAGTTGGACACCCAGAACAGGACAAAGGCCAACTATCTTCCCATACTGTGGCTGTAGAACTTGTTCCAATGATCCCCTCCGAGCCACAGCCTCTTACAAAGTCACTTTATGAAGATATGTGTAATGCCATTCTGAATTACAATTTCTTGCAGAAAATAAAAGGCTCCAACTGGGGAAACTGGAAAAGATGAGAATTAAATTGTGTCATATACTAGTACAAATTCTCAATATCATATGTGATAATGATATGTATATATAACATACCAATAAAGATTCAAATAAAAATGCTTTCAGTTGGATTATTCCTCACTACTCTAGACTCTTGATTATGAAAACACAAGGTCAACTTTACTACTTTCCTGGGATCTACCCTTCCACTGAACACACTCCCAAGCAAAGGTTATTTCTGGGTGCAGTAAACAGCATGCAATTTGGATAGTTGAGTATGGGAAGGACTTTATATAACTCTGAAGTGAGAAGTCTTGACACTGTAGAAAAAAACAGTTGTGCTGTGTAAAAAAAAAAAAAATACCTACTATCTTTTTAAAACTCAGCCCTGCTTCTTAAAAGGGTTTGAGATATAGTTATCAATTTTAAAATAGGTTGATTTTTAAGCAAAGTGGGTTTTTTTTTAAAAAGACCTATCAATCAAACTTTGCTAAGATTTATTGCCAGGCACAACATAAAACTGATTTTAAAATATTAACCTACTTAGCAACAATTCAAACACCATTCTGGATCAGGAGCTTGTCACAGTACATATCAGTGGTTCTTCTCTAAGAATCTGGCATAACTGAGCAACAAGATAAAAGTACAGGTTTCATTCTATGTTCACTTAGGTTTTAAATTCTGTGTAATAAATACCAAAAACAAAAACAAAAACCCTATGCTCTGGGATTTAAAGCATAGACTGTGTTAGGCTAAAAGTTACCGAACCATACCTTCACATCTTACTTTTTAGTTAGAAGCAAGTGACACAAAGTCTATTCTGTGATAATAATATCTTTCAGCTTTTTATTATTCCCTAAAGATCCAAATATCTGTCATTCTCAGACTGCTAGAATCGCTTCACTGAAATGAAACTAAGAAAAGTATCTGTGTCCCCGTTACCACCTTACAATATCGTGCCTGTCAATCAGACCCACCCCACTACCACAAATAAGTTAATTGGGATGTGAAAGACATTCAAGTCGCTCAGATAAGAACTAATGTAAAACATATGTCAAATGTACACACTAGACTGCTTTTTTAGGTATCCATACGCTAAATTCTGTATCCTCCTACAGGGTAGGACATGTAAACTGCAAAATTCTAGCCAGAATTGATTAAAACATCAGCATTTGCTGGTCTTCATTCTCACAATGGGATTTGGCTTTCATGTCAAATCTATTTTAACACAACTTTATGTTTTATGCTTTGTTATCATTTATCTAAGAAAAATACTTCAATTGTCAGGTTGAATACCTCAAAAGTTATATGCATAGTCCAAATCCTTCCTATAATTCAAGAACTAAGTAAAACAAGAGGAAAAAAGCATTACATTATCTTAACTTCTTAACTGTTTGTTTGCATAGTTACTGTTGATTTTTCCTTGCAGGAGCAGAAAATGTGAAACATACATCTAGAAGAAACCTGTGATAGGAAATTAATTAATTTATGGATATGTATGGCACCTGAAAAACTGCAAAGAAATGATCTTTAGAAATGTTATACCTTCGTTAAATGTAGTAAAGCTAGAGCTTGGAAGAAATTCCTGTGATATCTTGAGAAAAAGAGATAGGAAGGAAATATGAAGAAAATTTGTTATCAGTGGGTTACTTGGAGATGTCTGAAATAGGCATATATTAATTTCTTGTATTCTTCCTAAAAGAAAGAAAACATTTAAACGCTCACCAGTGTATGATTGTTCCTATATTAATATGTGAGTGCCTAGAGGAATCAATCTAAATATAAAAGAGGACGTTAAAGAAGATATATTAATCAGTCGCTATTCCTGTGACAAAATCCTTGAGGTCAACAACATACAGGAAGGATGGGTTTCTCTGGCCTTATGGCTTCAGAGGTTTCAGTTCGTGGTCGGTGGACTCCATTGCTGTGGAGCCTTTGATGAAGTGGTAGGTACAGCACTGTGGGGACATGCGCTGGAAAACTGCTCGCATCATGGCAGCCAGCTGGAAAAACAGAGACTGGAAAAGATTAACATATCAATGTCCACTTCAAGGGTAGCCCTGGATAGCCTAACTTCGTGAGTAAGCAAGTCAAATGGAACCTATAGTTACCCCAGTTGAATGCCTGCAGACAGTTTTCAGTCCATAGCAGGGACAAATATGCAGGCGGAGCCCCACCTTCTTGCTGAGTGATTACATTTGGGAAGATGATGCCTGCAGGCATTTATTGAGCTAAATATCAGAAGAAAGAGAGTTAAAAAGAGAGAAACAGGAAGAGAGGGAGGAAGTGAAGACAGGAGAATGGTCAGAACACTTAAATAGGTCACTTGTAGAACTTCTGGCTGATCTAGGTGTACGTAGAGTGAAACTCATGATCCTAGGAAGAAACGTACAAGAAGAGTCAGCTGAGCAGTTCATGGATTTTACTCAAGACTAGAGGACTTTACTCCAGACTGGAAGTTGATTGCACATGTAGCAACAGAAGAAGGATGATCTCAGAAAGCTCAAACCATGGGACAGAATCCTCACGAGAGACCTGCCTTGTAAATGAGGTTGTTAGTCATTGACTAGCTGCTGTTCTGAATCCACTCCAACAAAACTGTAAAGGCCTCAAACTGACTCCAAATAACTATACATCAGAATAAATTCCAAGATGACTCAGGGGAATGCAAAAAAGCAATATAGCACCTAACAGCATGGTAATTGTAATATCCAACAATCAATCAAAACTTATAAGGCATATTAAGAAACAGAGAATAAGACTTATGATCAGGAGAAAAAAATTAATTCAAAAATGACCACAAGAAAAATAAGATACATATTTCTTGTGTAACTCTTAGCTGCTTATGTGTATTCATGTGTAAAGGAAACAAGAAGACATTTTCAGGGAAAAGTAAATAGACATATAAGTGATAAATAACTGGTATTACTAAAGGAGAGAATAGAATAAATGAACTGAAGCAATAATAAAGGATACAACATAAAATATATCCTTGGCAGGATAAACACTTCAGTCCACAGTGTAGAGTTCTTCCCACACAACTTAAAAAAACAAGCTTTATCCCAATCCAGTTGTTCAAATATTATTGGTGTAGAAATGCACAGGTAAACATCTAGGCTGAGAAAAAGTTTATCTCTAAAATAAAAGCAGTGCTAACCATATTTTAACTTGCCCAATTTTAAAATAATCATGAATCATAATGATATAATTGGTAGAAAAGGACATTGAAACAAACATTTTAAATGTGATTTATAAATTCAATAATTGGAGAAAAACATCAGGGTGAGAAAGAAGTAGAAAAAATAACATTTTACTTCTATAAATGAAACTGTATTTTAAAAACTTTCTACATATAATCATCCACATACTGGAAAAAAATCAGTAAATCTGAAGACACAGAAATAGAAACAATCAAAAGTGAAGTATGTAAAGAAGGTGTGGTTTTTCTATTAAGTGGAGTATTACTCTGCCTTAAAGAATGATAGGTTTGAATTTACTCAAATGGATGTACCTTCAGGATATACTCATAAGTGAAATAAATAGGTCACAGATATATAAATATCATCTCTTTTTCTCTGGTATGAGAAACTGAAGATGTAAATGAGTTCTCTTGTGAAATAGAAAATATTCAAAGGGAAATTGGGTGGAGGGATCAGTAATGAGGGGAAAGAAAAATATGATGGTAATAAAAAAAGGGAAACAAAGCTTATGCATATAGGGGGTGGGGTGTCGGGTGTATAGGGGCACGGGAAAAAATGAGAATTAAATAGTGTCATATACTGGTACAAATTCTTAATATTGAGTGTATGATGTGTATATATAATGTAACAATAAAGATTTTTTTAAAACCTGAAACATAGAAAGAACAAAAATAGAAGGGAATTACCAGAATCACATTCATCTATAGCATGACACAAAGCTCTGAGGCATATAGGTCCATTTGGATTTCCAGAAAAAGAGACATAAGCACAAAATAGTTTCTGAAGAAATAATGACCCCCAGTTTTGCATATTTTATGGAAATTATTAGTCCACAGATTCAAGAATGTTCAGCCCAACCTAACAAATATTTTTAAAATCATTCTGAAGCATATAACAATCATATTTTTAAAATAACAAAAGAATCATTTTAAAATAGCTGAGAAACAAAATTATGTCCAAAGAAAAAGATAAGAATTAAATCAGACTTTTTCTCATTAGAATTATTTAAACTACAAGATGATAAACTAAAATATTTTGTTCCCTCAAAAAAAATTGAAAGGCCTGGTAAAATGAACACTGAGCTACAAGATATGTTAAAGGAGGGCTGGAGATTTAGCTCAGTGGTTCCATCGCCTGCCTAGCAAGCGTAAGGTCCCTGGTTCAATCCCTGGTAACCATATATAACAATACCTGATATGCTGACTCACATCCACTAGCAATCAGTACCACACACCACAGTGCAGGGCATGGTGGCTCACGCCTGTAATCCCTCTCAGGAGGCAGAGGCAGGAGGATTGCTGAGTTCGAGGCTTGCTTGGGCTACATAGTGAGCCCAGGGCCAGCCTGAACTACAGAGAGACACTGTCTCAAAAAAAAAAAAAAAAAAGAAATGTTAAAGGAAATTTTTCAGACAAGAGGAAAGTGGTGCTAAATATAGACACAAATACATAAAAATAGCACAGTCTAAATATGTAGGAAATAACACACTGTGTCCCTATCTTTGGAAAATCTCCTTAAAAGTGAACTGATTGCTCAAAGTGAGAAAAGCATATTGTCTGACTTATAGCATATGTTACATTAAAATATGCAACACCAGGCACAAGTCAGAGGAATCAGAACTGATGTTTATGGTTGTGTTATTCTGATGCTACACTTGAATGGGAATAAGTTTCTCTGGAGACAACAATATAAGATTAAATATTTACTTCCTAGGCCTATAGTAAACACTAAAAG
Organism: Thryonomys swinderianus; assembly: GCA_004025085.1. Taxonomy (NCBI): domain Eukaryota; kingdom Metazoa; phylum Chordata; class Mammalia; order Rodentia; family Thryonomyidae; genus Thryonomys; species Thryonomys swinderianus. The sequence continues at coordinate 9,363 of PVIC010021008.1, read as the reverse complement.
TTACTTTAAAGCAAATATTTAGAGTCAGTAAACTAACAGTGGTGATACAATGGAAACTGAAAATATTCAATTAATCAAAAATGGCAGAACAGGAAATAGAGTGAAATATAAAAGAAAACAAATGGGCAAATACAAAATAAATAGCAACTGATTTAAACTTACTGTATCAACTATATAAATGACCTAATCATATTATTAGTGGATAGATTTTTTAGATTCGGGTAAACAAGATTCATCAATACATTGTCAAAAGAAATATATTTAAGTAGATATTTCTATATAGGTTAGAAGTAAATAAGCAAGATAATATTGCTCTATTAATGTAATTCAAAGTACAGCAATAAATGTTACTAGGGATAGAAAGAAGATTGTATAATGGTATTGGAGTCTGTTCATCCAAAAACGTAAAAATCCCATATATATACACAGGAAAAGACAACCTTCAAACTGAGCAAAACCTAACACTAAAAAGAGAAGAAAACACCAGCAAGTATAGCTGGTAATTTTAAAACAACATAAGGAAACAAGAAATTATTATTACAAAAGTCTTGAACCATATCTCTACCAGTTGAGATTTTTAGAACATTCTGCCCAACAATAGCAATAATACTTTCTTTTGAGATGCACAAATTAGTATCAGAGAGATCTCTGTGTTATACCTGAAAAAGTGGCATTATATAATATGTTTCTGACCCATGCTTATCTCAAAAAAAGAAAGTTTAAGGGAAACTAGAAAACATTTTTAATTCAATGCAGATAAAAATTCCTGTTGGGTACAAATAAGAAGAACCTGCAAAAAGAAACCACAAGGGAGCCGGAGATTTAGCTCAGTGGTTCCGGCACCTGCCTCGCAAGCGCAAGGTCCTGAGTTCGATCCCGGTAACCACATACAATGCTGGGCGTGGTGACTCACGCCCACCAGCCATCAATACCACATACCACAGTGCCAGGCGTGGTGGCTCACACCTGCAATCCCAGCACTCGGGAGGCAGAGACAGGAGGATTGCTGAGTTCGTGGCTTTCCTGGGCTCCATAGTGAGCTCAGGGCCAGCCTGAACTACAAAGCGAGACCCTGTCTCAAAAAAAAAAAAAAAAAAAAAAGAAAGAAAGAAAGAAACCACAAGGGGAAAAGTAGTGAAAACAAGATTAGAAGCCAATGAACGGTAAAATCAACATAGACATAAATCATTGAAATGATATGGGGGCAACTTCAGTCAAGTTGATCAACTAAATGATATGATCGAGATTGATAAATGACATGATCAAGAGTAAAGAACACTACCTACTAACAGTGTCAAAAGTAAAAGAAGGGAGCTGGGCGTGGTAGCACACTCCTATACTCTCAGCCACTGAGAAGGGTAAGGAAGGAGGATCAAAAAGGAAGCAACCCGGTAAGACTACTTCAAAAAGAGAGGGAGAAGAAGGAAGAAAGGGAAGAAAGAGAAGAAAACGAAAGAAAGAAAGAAAGAAAGAAAGAAAGAAAGAAAGAAAGAAAGAAAGAAAGAAAGAAAGAAAGAAAGAAAGAAAGAAAGAAAGAAAGAAAGAAAAGGAAAAGAAAGTAAAAAGAAATAAAGAGGAAGGAAGAGAAGGAAGGAAGGAGGGAGGAAAGGACGGGGCCAACAAAAGAAGGGATGGAGATGTAGCTCAATGGTGCCACACCTGCCTGGCAAGCATAAGGTCCTGAGTTTGATCCCTGGTATCAACAATAAATGAATAAATACAAATGGAACACTACTTAGAAAGAGAGAAAGTAGAACAGGGTTAAAGTAAGAGATGAAGTCTCTTTCACACAGAGGAAAATCCTAAGGCAGCTATAAGAAAACAATTAGAGGGCCGGAGGGTTAGCTCAGTGGTTCCGGCGCCTGCCTTGCAAACGCAAGGACCTGAGTTCAATCCCCGGTAACCACATATAATGCTGGGCGTGGTGGCTCACGCCTGTCATCCCAGCACTCGGGAGGCAGAGACAGGAGGATTGCTGAGTTCGCGGCGGCTTGCCTGGGCACCATAGTAAGTTCAGGGCCAGCCTGAACTACAAAGCAAGACCCTGTCTCCAAAAAAGCAAAAAAAAAAAAAAAGAAAACAATTAGAACTAAGAGAGCGCTACAGCAAGATTACAGATCATAAAATCAACATAAGGCCACATTGCATTTTTGTAGAATTCCAATGAAAAAAATAGGAAATTGAAGATCAGAAGAATTCTATTTACAGTAGCAAAAATACTAAATACTGGAGGATCAAAGTATGAGAATATGTGCAAGATATGTACACTGAAAAACCATAAACTATTACCAAGAAAAAGGAAGCATTCCTGAATAAGTGAACAGGTTGACTATGTAAATCAGAAGTCTCAATGTTTTAGCATACCAGTTTCCTCTCACTGATCTTTATAGTCAATGAAACTCAGCTTTTAAAAAAGGAAAATTCTAACAGCTATGTAGAAATACAAAAGGACCTAAAACAACTGTTATAATTTAAAAATAAGAACCATATTTCAAAATGAATAATACCTGATCTCAAACTTTTTGCAACAACACTAACAGGACAATATATTATTAACAAAGAAGAAACATAGACCAAGGAAAGGATGCAAAGCCTAAGAATGTGCCCACTAATACAGAAATAATTAATTTTTAATGTATTGCCTCAGGTAATTCCATAAGAAAAGGAAAGTTTTTCAACTGATTATGTTAAAGCACATGGCTCTCTTCATAGGGTTAAGAAAAGCATCAAAACTTATTTGGTACTATTATAATACAATAATTCAAATTGGAGCAAAGACCTAAATGCAAGAACAAAGATTATAAAAACATACCATAAAAGAAAAACTGAAAACTGCAAATTTATTATTTTTCTCATCAAAAGGAATCTTTATGAAAATAAAGAGATAACCACAGCTTGAGAGAAAATATTTGGCAAAAGTAAAACTAATAAAAGACTTACATCTAGAATTTAAAAATGAATCTTATAAACCAACAGGATGGCAAATAACCCTATTAAAAAACAGCAAAACATTTGAACATACATCTCATCAGAGAAAAATATGAATGACAAATAAGTATGTGAAACGTGTTTCAAATCATTAGACTCTAAGGAACTGTAAATTAAAACCACAATATAAAAACATACTCAGTGAGGTGGCTATTTTAAATGGCAATGCCATATATTGGTGAAGATAAAGAATTCTCATATCCTTCTGTTGGTATTGCAAAATGGTACTATCACTTACACATGCCATATGACCCAACAATTTTTCTCCTGGTTCCTTAACATAAATGAAAATGCAGGTTTATAAGAAATCTTGCATACACATTTACAACTGTATTCACATTTACCCCCCCAGACATAAAACAACTCAAAGGTTCATAAACTTGTAAATGGACATGTAAATTCTGCCCTATAGCATAATACTCTTCAGCCAATGATCCATGAGACACACTGATAAATCACTGATGCATGAGACAAAATAGTTGAATCTCCAAACAGTTGGATAAGTGAAAGAAGCTACACACAGAAGACTAGATGTACCATATGATTTCATTTGGATGGAAGTTTTAAAAAGGCAAAGGCAAAGTGATTGACAGAGTACAGATTGGGGATTGCAGGATCCGACGGGAGGGGCAGGATTGGAGGCCTCTTCTGGGCTGACACAAATGTTCTCTATCTTGATCGGACGAGTGATTACACAAGAATATGTATATATTTGTTGAGGCTGGCCAGTCTCATACACTTAAAAATTGTGAATTGTCAAACTATGTCAGTTGTCCCTCTAGAAACATGATTTTACAAACAAATACAATACATGAAGATCTCCAAATTTGCTGAAAATAAAATGTGAGTCTAATTGTGAAGAGTTCTTTAACAACTTTGGATAAATAAAGGGCAAACCTTTATTGGCAAAAAGACAAGAAAAAAAAAGGAAATCACCAAAAGTTACAAACAAAAAATCTACAAATAAAAAAATATGTAAGAAATATACAAATAAAACATTTACTTATGTAAGAAATATGCCAATAAAATTTTTTTAAATGTGGAACAATTAAAAATAATAAGGGAAACAGGGTGTAGTTTTATGGCAACACATGTGCCTTGCTCTCTCAAGGCCTGGGTTGCATCACTAGCCTAATAATAATAATAATAACAACAATAGTAAGAATAGAAGAACAAAGGCAAACAATAGAACAGACAAAATAAGTGAAAGAGAAAAAAGTGGGGCTGGGGATTTAGCTCAGTGTTTCCGGTGCCTGCCTCACAAGCATAAGGTCCTGAGTTCCACTTCTGGTACCACACACCACAGTACTAGGTGTATCAGTACCACACAGCAATCAGTACCATGCACCATAATGCCAGGCCTGATAGCTCACACCTGTAATCCCAGCACTTGGGAGGCAGAGACAGGAGGATTGCTGCAAGTTCGAGGCTTGCCTGGGCTACATAGTGAGCTCAAGGCCCACCTGAACTACAAAGTGAAACCCTGTCTCAAAAGAAGGAAAAAAATAAGTGACTGTCTCACATGTGGACCTTGCCACTAGATAACGGGTTTGCAAAGCAGCTTCTAAAGCCATTTTCTCACACATTAATTGTGTGAATGGGCTCCAGACAGCACTTCTGCTTTACAAAAACAACAGGCAGAAGTTCAAAGGCAGCTTCTACCTGCCAACCATAGAAAAGGACAAAAATCTGAACAGTTTCTGTTTCACAGTTGAAAGGTTTCTTAATGACCATTTCAGAATGAAAGGAAAGAAATCGTTACTGAAGAGAAAGTTCAATTCTACTTGCTCACGTCCAAGGGTTGAAGTGATGAATGTTTTGCAGGAAAAAGTAAATTCTCAGAAGTGGAAATAAGCAATTTCAAAATTGGAGAGGATGAAGGAAATGATAGAATGAAGAACACCAAGGCACTTAAAGGAGAAAACAAGAAAGTATTTTGCAAAGCAATTTCAAAGGTGGTCTCTATTTCCAAAATAAAAATAATTGCTCTTGAGAATGAGCTCATTAAAAAGATCCTTAACTCTTTCCTGGAGTTAGAAACCTCAAGAAGAGCAGAGAAATGATCTGTATCTCACAGACCAGGCAGCTGGTGAGAGACAGCTTAAACCCTCAGAGCAGAGGTGAGAAAGGACCCAAGGGACAGTAGGGTGACAGAGTGAGGCAGGGAAGGAACTGGGAAGGGGCCGGAGAAACGATCTCATGACTGCAGAAAAGATATTTGGGGCTGTCACAACCTGTCGGTGGCAGAATGGTATGAGAACGGGGTAGAGAGAGCCAGGTAGCTATAAAGTTACACACAGTTACAGGAAGAGGCCCTTGTGGAAGTGCAAATCGTTCAAGTGCCTCACCCCGCATTCAAAGGCCCAACTCTTGCCCGTGCCCCACTCCTTTGCATTCTTTGTTCTGTAACACCCACACTCACATGTTTGTCCCTTCCCTCCTGCCATCTTGCCCTCTGGTTTGATTCCATTTCCCTGTCCTCACTCCTTTGCAAACAATTTCCTAGCTGTACTTCCTCACTTCTTGCTGAAGTGCTGTATTTTGTTACCGCTGTAACTTCTCAGCAGCCACAGCCTAAACCACATCACCTCCACGGAGCACTTCTTATGCTCTGACCCTGTAGCTATTGCTTTATACTTGTTATTCCCAATCCTCATGTTTAAAATTTACCAGAAATATAGGTGTGATAATCTTGATTTGACAGATCACCACCCCAGGCCACAGAGGGGTCTGGAAGGTGCCTGACGTCACACACCAGGTAATTGCGGAGAAGAGCACAGATCAGTCTGGCACTGTGGGACGCATCCTTTCCCCCTTGCACTCATCTTAAATATTGTAGTTATGTTTTTAACACCTCCCTATCCCCTCCACCCCACGAGCTCCCCCAGGCTGGCAAAGAAAATGCATCTTTGTTGCTCCAGTGCCAAACACAATGCACAAGTAACAACACAGGAATGAAACAACAAAGGCACGATAACTGCATGAGTGAGAAGTGTTTGTGGTGAGCGTGAAAACAAGGCAAAGCCATCAGTTATGTCACCAGTCGTGTAACTGAAATACGGGATGGGATCAAGTCCCATGATTGCTTTGCATATTGACTTTATATTTCTGATACTACAGAAATCCCACATAACTACACAGCAGTGACAGTGAAGTGAATCACTGGAATATTGAGTCAGCAACTTAGCGAAGCAGAATAAGATTTATCCAAGTAAACTAGCACTTTATGTAGATGAAGGCGAAGCATTTTCAAAGAAGCACTGAACATTAGCATGTCCTGCCTTCTATTTTTATTTGCGATAGTCTCTCCTCTTTCCCTGCAGGAAGCCCGTGTGCTCCCAGAAGCCCACTGCTGCTGCGAACACAGGCGTAAGGCATTTCTATGCCTCTGTGAAGTCAGGCTTGCCCACGAGGCTTGCTCTGATCAGGGCCTGCGGGAAGACATGCTGCTCCCCACAGCAGGACGGCAGCTTTGGGCTGCACCTTCTGCCTCCGTTCCCTGGCTCCCCTGTTCTTCTCTCATTGGTAGGAAAATGCTGCATCTCAAAAAGGAGCTGCAATAGGAAGACATGGGGAGCAAAGTCAAGCAGCGCTGAACAAATCCACAGTGGCCACAGCTGACCTGTAAATGCTGAGATACCATTGTGCAAGACACAGACGTGGGTTCCTGTGCAGCATCCTGCAGAGGGTGCTGCTTCCCACCATGGGGAAACTATCCAGAGGCAGGAATTTTACGGATATAGAATATCACTGTTATATTCCTTCCAAAAGTGAGCACATTAACCCCCTTCCCAGAGATACGACGTTATTCAACAAAAATGTTTAATCTTTATAATACGTCAGAGCAGCAAGATGCTGAGAAGGAAGAAATGAAAGTAAAGTTCTAGCATCATGTTAGAGTGATACATGCACACTAGTGCTTATAGCAGCATAATTCATAATAGAAAAATCTTGGAAACAGCTCAAATATCCATCAGCAGATGAGGAGTAAAGAAAATGCAGTACTGACACACAATGGAGCCCTACTCACCTACAAAGAAAGATACACCTGAGTCATCGATAAGAAAATGGATGCAACTTGAGATCATAATGCGAAGTAAAATAAAACAGACACATCAGCTTTAATATCACGTGATTCCCCTTACATGATAAACCCAGACGTCATGACCCGTGTTCAGATGTCTCCCAAAGCTTCATGCAGATGAGGTGCATCTTTATTTCTCAGAAGTGGCTGAATCTGGAATGTGTGATTCTGGGATTAAGGGCCCATGATTTTTAAACCATTATACCTGAGCGATTGCTTGGGCACCGATCTAATCCCAGTAGTCCGGATGGGACAAAAGAGGCAGAAAGATACTGTAAGGCCCTGTATTCCCCCCGCCACCTTATGCACATGCTGGTGTTTCTCATGTTCCTGACCATGGCAAGACTATCTAATAGGTAGGGATTTCATGGATATGAAATGTCAGTGATATATTCCTTCCAATCGCGAGGAGACTGATGCTCTCCTGATGGCCTGTTTGAACCCACTATGGACTGAAACCGCTAGAAACTGTAAGCCAAGGAAACCCCTTTCCCCTCTAACTTTGGGCATCTGGTATCTTGGTTCAGCAACAAGAGAAAAGTACTTAACACACCGAAGGAAAAATAAAGAGCAAAATAAGAGATATATTATAGGATATAGGGAGACATATGGTTATGTAAAGGGGATCGAAAAATGGAGGGAGAGTAGGAAAGGGGGAAGGGGAAAAGATAAGAAAAGGAATTAAGATGTGCAGTATGCCTGTATTAAATTCTCATGAGGAATGTAAACATGTAGTTCATACATGTACTAATAAACTAAAAACAAAATCATTTTCCAGTACAGCAACAGATATAAACAATTCCAAAAAAGTTTAAGAATCACCATAGAAATAAAGCAAGGAGCTCAGAGGAACTGTCAGAAGGATGTCCATAACAGGCTAGTCAGTGAGTTTTGTTCAGAAGAAAGGCAGAGTCTAAGCAAAATCTGGAGCTGCTAGTAGGACTCACCGGTAAGCGTTCACTATTCTGGAAAAACGCACAAGAAATGCACTGCGTCTGGCCAGGAGGGGCTGCAGCCATAGCTCGGCGGCAGAGCACGGGCCTGCGACATTGAGGAAGTGGGTCTGAAGCCCAGAAGCACAAGAAAGGGTGTGTATATATTGATCAGAAAGAGACAGGCTGTTACCACTGTGGAAAGATTTCAGCCTAGAGTTCTGCAGATTGAATGTAAAACTAACCTCAATTACTTTGTCACTTCACAGCTATTAGTTTGGCAAGACCACCATTATAAAATTTCAAAAGCTGGCAACTTAAAGCAACAGAAATGTATCTGCTCTCTGTTGCAGAGGCTAGACTTCTGAGATTAAATTAGCAAGTTCAGTTTCTTGGGGACTCACCCCTTGGCTGGCAGGGGCTGCTTTTTTCTGTCTCCTCTTACGGTCTTTCCTCACTATCTGCTTATGTGCCCCATTTTTCCTTATGAAGACATCAGTCTGCTTGAACTAAGACTTCTCCTAGCTCCCCCCATTCTCATGTAATCACCTCTTTCAAGTCTCCAAATACAGCTACAATATAACCTAGTGGGGGTAGGATTTGAACATAGGAATATGAGGATATGTGATTTAGTCCATCTCAGTGACATTAGGGACTCACTGGAGTCATCACTTGGGATTGAGTTTCTTCATCCATGAAAGAGAGATCGGGCAAGGACGCCTTGGTTAGTCTCTGGATGAATTTCAGAATTTGGTTCCTGGCAGGACTGCTGGCTGGAGACCTCTGTGGACCTCCACTGACATAAATGCACATGTATCGGTATTTTCTGGTAAGTGATAAAAGGGAGAGGTTTTCTGTTTGTTTTGCTTTTAATTTTTGAGGACTATCATTTCAGAACAGGGAACGAGCTGAAATCCAGTGACCCCTTGATGTGCCAAGAAGTCTTGATAGAGACAGAGAGATTTCTCTGGGACTCTGAGGACAAAGAGTGCTCCTTCAGAGCCCAAAGGCAAGACAGTGTCAGGACCGTTGTCCTTGGGTCCCAGCGGAGCACCATCTGTACCCAGAGTCCGGACAAATCACCCCGGTCCATGTCTCACAGTCTCTGTGCCACTCAAGGACACAGTTTTCAGCTCTGTCTTTGTTTCCAAAAGACAGTGCTTTAAATGTGATTTTGAAATTTTTGGCTCCAGAGCTGGAGAAAAATAATTTGCACTGTTTAAGCTACCGAGTCTGTGATATTGCTTATCAACATTTTTAGATCTAGCTCCATACTCAAAACCGATGTCATAGATATCAGGACTTTAATTTTATCTTTCTCACCAGCTTGAAGAGTATCTGGCTCATTAAAAACATCAA